>CAKNXH010056728.1:0-29501 GCA_932178445.1 Andricus quercusramuli
TATATTATCTACAAGCCTATATTTGAAAAAAAATTAATTTTTTGACTTTTTAAATTTTCGTCCACCCAGAATTTCGAACAGTATTTTACCCGATCTCAAGCGCTCGGCGAGTTTTTCGATTCAGACCCTCAATTATAAATATTTTCTGATGTTAACAGTAAATAAAATTTCGTATGAAGACCCCTAACATTCTGAAAGTGACCATTTATACTTAAGCCGGTGGTTGTTAATGTAGATTCATCTTGATATCCGTTATTACTGGAACAACGTTCCTGTAGGACAACTTTAGATTTCTTCCACCCTTGGCCAATCTGTCTGTGAGAATCTTCTTCATTTGCTGGTACTGTGCAAGTTGCATGGGACTACGATCCACAGATAATTATTTATTTCAGTTGATCTGGCAGTGCATCTCTCCGCTTTTTCTCGATGAATACTTGTAGGATTTGCTCCGCAACTTCCTCCCGCTGAAAGATAACCTTAATTGATCTAGGTGTAAGCGGATCAGGTGGTCGCTTTCCTATGTGCACAGAATGCATACTGTAAGCTATAAATGAAGGATGCAGTAGTTTCAACAGTTGGACAGTTTTTTGCTTGTCAACCTTAGAGTCTAGTGTATCGTTAGTTTCATTGGCACCAAAAATAATTAAATTCTTCTTACACTTTTGTCGCCGTTCGGTTTCAGACATGCAGGTGTGTGGACAGTTTTCCGGAGCATATTAATTGGCTTCCAAAATTTTCTATTCAAGTGCCCCGATTTTTTCTTCCGGGTGAACTAGTCATATTTCATGGTCATCGACCTTGCAATTTAGAGCAGTAGATAAATTACCTACTTTCCTGTCAAACTCGTCCATTCTCTCGTTGTTTTTTGTCACTTGAAAGGTTAGGCTAACTACGTTCGCTGAGAGTTGATTGAGAGACCACTGCAGGTTTACCTTGTCTTCGTCAGAGTTTCCTTCTCGTTCTTTCAGGGCTCCGTCAACCACATCTTTAATTACTTTTCTAATTTCGTCCATATCGCAGTTGAGATGTTCTCTATCAGGGTCAACGGGACCGTTTTGACAGGAACCGCAGCAACGCAAGAATTTGCCTTCTGGAGTTTTTCTTAATTTTTTTGCACAACCTCTGTGATATTTCGTATCACATTCAACGCAGGCTACCGCATCCGTTCGCTTCGAAATCTTCTGCTTACAATGTCCATATGTACAAATGTCACTTAAAATATTTCCCGAGACACTTAGAGCAGAATAAGTCAGCTGATTGTTTGTGTGTGACAATTATGTTCGGTTATGTCTGAAGGAACGATGTCGATGTCTTCACTCGAGACAGTACGCACTATACATACTCATACCACTATGTAAAAAATCAACTTTCAACATATCTTTCCCCCTTTTTAGGACAACTAGTTGAACAATCAGTCACACACCCACTGTAGGTTGCAATTTTATGGTACAGGCCCGTTCCGTGAAGCCCAGGAAACCCTCCCAGAGCCAGTATATATTCACAGAGCTTGTAGGTTATATTCGTGATTCACCAAGCGAAAATCCACAAATACAAGTATAATTTTGACGTAAAATAAACCATTCTTATTTTAGTTATAGATAAATACCATTCACTTCAGTAGACAAACGACTTCACCAAAAAAGAACCAAAAATCAGAACTATCATTTAAAAAAGAGATCACACCTCAGCAGGAGCACACGTATAGTGACCTAACTATTAATTAAATTAAATAGTTTATTTTACATAGATTAGTATTTTAAAAGATTGATTATCTACTGTAGATTCATTATCTACTGTAGGGTGGTCTCCCCTATATCATTTTAAAAGTTGAAGTTCTTTGCCAAAAATGAATTCTTTCTGTTCAAGATTCATCTCTATAGTTAAAGAATATAATTTGTAAGCGTGTGCAAAAAGCTCGAAACTTCGAGTCGAGTCCAGCTCGAGCATGCTCGAAATTCCGAGTTCTCGAGATTTTCGAGCTACTCGAAAGTTTCGAGAACTCGAAGAAATTCCAGTACTCTAAAGTTTCCAGCTGCTCGAAAGCTGCTTCTAATCACAAAATTAACAGTCGAAATAAAAAAATTCGAACTTTTTGATCCGAAATTGCGACTAATTTTTGGAAAAATGTATCATATTCAGGGATTTAAGCTTCGGACCTTTTAGCTTCGTCTCAACAATAATGGGTTCTGAAGGGGTTTGGGTGCGGACTGAACCGTCAAATTTCTAAAGCTTTTTTTATCAGATAGTGAAAAAGTTCCTGAAACTACGTTCGAAAATTAATGTGTAACAATTTGGTTTTATGGTTCGCAACAAAGTCAGTAAATTTATCGTTCAAATTTCATATTTATTTATTCAACATTGAATACCAAAATCTTTTAACCTTTAACATATTGAGAGATTTACGTTTACACGTATTGCTTCAAACTATAATTTGGTAACGAATGGTGCAAAGTTGAGTGACCCCATAACCGCTGGAATAGCTAAGAATTCTTTAGCTGCGTTCTTTAACTTTGGGAATTAATGAGCATTTTTTGACCACCATTCCAAGGGATTAGTATTCGAAACACATATTTTCTCACTAAATGAACATGTTATTTCATAAGTAATTACCATATCTGACGCATCTTGACGTGAAGAATTTTCGTCCAGGTAGTGTTTCATAAGAAACTTCCTTATTTTACTCGTAGGTTCCCCTGCAATCAATATATGTATAAATACATAAATGCATATGTTTATAATTACGAAAGAAGTATTAAATATAAAAGATGGCAGTAAAGTTGAGCTTTTCATTCAATTTTAATAGTACAATAATATTAAATTCTTTTCTTACATCGAAGTTCTGGATTCAGCTGAAGACGCACTTGAATCCTTAACGTATTTGTCGATAGACAAATTCCCTTTCCTTTTCACTTATCTGACTATTTTAATAACATTCGTCCAACAAGTAACACCAGGTAGTGGAGAATGCGACCTTTGTATAGCAATACAAAAGGAGCTAAATAAGAAAATTAAGGACATCAAACAGATTGGCACCGTCGTAATGACAATTATATTAGATCCAAGATACAAAAATCGCTTCATAGATGAAAGAAATCGAAAAGATACTATGATCACATTAGAAAATATAATCCGCGAATTCAACCCTGCAAAATTAACAGTCGAAGATATTTCGACCACAGAAGAATTGCCATCAGGTGAAGAATTTTGTTTGGTCAGAAAAGAATGTAGTATCAAAGTCTATTAAAACTTAATAAAAAGCTCAATTTTACTACCATCTTTTGTACTTAATACTTCTTTCGTAATTATACACAAATGCATTTATGTATTTATATATACATTGATTGCAGGGGAACCTGCGATTAAAAACAGAAAGTTTCTTATGAAACACTACCTGGACGAAAATTCGTCATGTGAAGATGCGTAAGTTATGGCAATTACTCATGAAGTAACAGGTTACTCAAGTGAGAAGAGATGTGTTTGGTATACTAAGCGTTTGGAATCGTGGTCCAAAAATGGTCATCGATTCTTAAAGTTAAAAAACGCAGATAAAGAATTCTTAGCTATTCCACTGGTTATGCATGGAGAAAAATAGATATTAAGCCTCAATATCTGGATTTTTAGATGTAGGACAATGATCTAGATATCTGGGTGCAATATCTTGATACCAAAATTTAGTATCCATATATCATTTTTTTTTTTTTTTCTAATGTGTCCCCTAAGGATTTACATTTTTCTTGTATCTCTTCCCTATTCCTTTACACACACTCCCACGCACTTACTTGGTGGTGGGAGAGGGACCCACAGTTACTAATTCTATGTGAAAATTAACAATGGATCATTCTTATCATCTATTCTTGTAATTTTAAATGTCACGAACTTTTGCATGTATTTAAAACAGCCATTTATTCATCCATTTTACCAGACACTGAAAAAATGGATCGTTAGAAGAACTCTGTAAACCATTAGTTCCAGCTATTTTACATTGAAGCCCAGCTTTTCGTCGGTGAATTTGGTTAAAATTACTATTTTGTGTTCAGGTATGTTAAACTGGCTTTTTGGAAGAGTAGGATAAACAATATCAAACAGTAATATGCACTGCACCACTTGGTAACCGTCCACACTCAGCGAGAAGAAGTTACTATTTCGTGTAGTAAGCCTTTCTTCTGTGAAGAGTAACTGTATATATGCACTGCACGCATTCTATACACGATTTATAAATAGAGAAATATCATTACTGCACTTGATTTATCGATTCTTCCTACACAATTGCACGCACAGAATCTTACACATCTTACACATTCTCCCAGAAAAACGTAGCCACCTAAGAAATTATAAGAAATTTTTACTTAAAATTTGCTTAATTCATCTCTTACAGATGATTTCTAATATTTTGTAACGAGTTTGGGAAAAATATTTTGCTTATAAGTATCAACTCACACAGTAAATATATTAATATTAATTTATATTGCAACGACCATACCACGCTGGAAACACCAGTTCCCGTTAGATCACTGAAGTTAAGCAGTGTTGGGCGCGGTTAGTACTTGGATGGGTGACCGTCTGATACTACTGCGTTGCTGTTGGCGGTCGTGGGTGTGGTGAGCCCACACTTGTAGTTATTTACTACAAGAAACTATCCGCCTAGAAACACTACCCGAATCGGGTAGTGTCACGCCTACCCCTAGAGGCTCGCCGAAAGGGAAATGGCTTAATGGTATATATATATATATATATATATATATATATTTTTCGGTTTCGGTTTCGATTCCTTTGGAATAGAACCGAAGGGCTTATGACAAAGCCACCGAACGCGTCCTCGGGTTGCGGATAGAGGGTCCCTGTACCAAGGGTTTCTGCTGAATATGGTTACAATAATTAATAAGCAGTCGCGGACAATTGTCCAGGAATGGTCCCGAAGGAATAACCCCCAAGCGAAGGCGTGAGAACCGTGCCGAAAGCTGAATGTCACCTGGGTGAGGTGTCTCTAACGGTGATTCTGGGAAATCGGCGACTCTCAGAGTATACAGCCTTATCCTTGCATGCGGGGCTCTACAAGGATGGACGAACCCTTTCCCTAGCTGCTCGTGGGAACAACAATGACAACACCAAACATAGTTGTAGTAAGTGCGGTTCAAAACAATCAAACGCGCAGGGCTCCCGACAATGGGTCGGACAACAATGCCGACTACCCTACAGTTGGGGGAGCCAATTAAGACGGAGTCAATGCGATTGACCGGCGGAATCTTGTTACTTTTAAGTGGACGGATCAACTCAATGACGGCCTGCTGGAGTGCTACGATGCCAGTATGGTCCCTGAACGAGAAGGTTACATGGCACGACCGCATGCTCTGTGGTGCGAGAAACACCCAGAGCTCTCAGACTTTTCGCAACAACGTCTGCGAAACCATGCCGAGAACCTTAGGAAAAGGGGTTATATAAGCGGAGTGCCTATTCAACCGCATCCAGAACAAGCCGGCAACAGAGAAAGAGAGGCGACACTGAGACCAACCGCGAACAGGCATCCAATAGAGGAAGAACGATGCTTCAGGACCCGGAGAAACATCAACATTCAGGTTTCTCCCAAGCCCAAAGATCTGACTGAATTGGATGATGAACTTCGTGGAGATTTTTCCGAAGAATCCGACCTCTGGACTATCAGTTGTGGTGTGTACAATGCAGCGAGAACTTTGGCAGATGCAAGCCGTAAAACAAAACCAACGGTTGATCATAAGACCAAAAGAAGAATGCATCAACTCAGCACAAAGATAGGCTGGGCTAGACAGTACGCGTCCCGCATTCAGTGTGTGATTGACTACATAACATCTGGCAGGAATTTCACTGCCAAGGTTCGACGGTTCGCGCGCGAACTGCGGATCCGTCATCACACAATCAACAAATCAAAGCTAATGACCATCAGACAGCATATTGTTGACAGAATACGAATACTATCTAACGCTAGGAGAAGTCTAGAGCGGAGAGAGAGGTGGGTCAGAGAAAATCAACAATTTTCATCTGATCCATCTAAACTCTTCCAAGACCCTCCAATTACTGTCGACCATCCGCCCAAACCAGAGGAGGTCGAAGCATTTTGGAGAGAAGTCTACAAGGTCCAGCATCCACTTCAAGAAGACTCAAAGAACATAAATAGCTTCAAGGAGCTGTGCAATGCCCTCATAACACCTGAGGAAGAATGCCCACCTATCACTACCGAGGAGGTGAAAAACGTATTAAGAGGCATGAAGAACTTTCCCGCTCCGGGACCAGATGGTATCAAGACCTTCTGGTGGAAGAAGTTTCCTTCAACCCACCAGCATCTGGCCCGAATTTTCACCTCATATCTAAAGTCGGGAGAGCCTATTCCAGAGTGGTTGGTGGAAGGGCGCACAGTGCTCCTGCCTAAGACGGGCAACTTAGCTGACCCTAAGAATTACAAACCAATAACTTGTCTGAACACACTGTATAAGATCTTCACAGCCATCCTAAATAATAGGATTCTTCGGAAAATTGAACATGTGTGGCGAGAGATGTATGAACAACGTGGCTCGAAGAAAGGCGTAGCAGGATGCCGGGAGAACCTGCTCATCGATAGATGTGTCTGTAAAGATGCAGCATCCTATCAACGATCTCTATCGATGGCCTGGATAGATTACCGAAAAGCTTTTGATTCAACCTCCCATAGACTTATCATCTGTCTGTTGGAAAGCTTGAAGGTTTATCCACACATCGTGAGATACACAGAGAGATTATTGCCGCTTTGGAAAACCAGATTTACCATCTTATCTGGAAAATATCGTTTGATCACTAACAGTATCACCTTTCAGAGAGGTGTATTTCAGGGCGACACCATGAGCCCTCTCCTCTTTTGCCTCACATTATTGCCACTATCTCTCGCACTTCGCCATTCCGAAAGGTACCTCTGTGGCAAACCTGGAAATCAAAAGCATAAGGTTACTCATGTATTTTACATGGATGATCTTAAGCTCTATGCTAGAAATCAAGAGAAACTACATCTAGCTCTAAAAATTGTCACAGAGTACACTCAAGAGATTGGAATGGAGTTCGGGTTAGAGAAATGCGCCAAGGTTAATTTGAAGAAAGGAAAACTTACCGGCATCCGCGAAGATCCTGAACTCGTTGACAGAAGCGCTATACGACACCTTTGCGCTGGAGAGACCTATACATACCTGGGCGTGCCACAAAGCCGCATTCAGGACGTAACATCTATAAAGGATACTCTCCGATGCAGATACAAACGTCTCCTCCGACAGATATGGTCTTCCGAACTGTCGGCGAGGAACAAAGTATCTGCAACGAACATATTGTCGCAAATGGACAAGATCCTCTTCTTAAAATGGTCAGAAAACACGAAGAAGTAGGCAAAGGGGCGTTTCTTTACAAAGCAGCAGAAGAGGCTACTGAAACACTCGGCCTTGACTTCAATATCAGGGGTGAGCGAAATGCATCAAATCTTATCCATCTTGAATACTCACTCCTGAAGGCCCGGATTAAGAAAGCACAGGAGAAAAACTTCCGCGAAGAGCTCCTCGACAAGAAGATGCACGGCATCTTCCACAGAAATGTGGAAGATCAGTCGATGTCGTATGAGATGACGTTTGCTTTCCTTAGATCACCCGGATTGAAGTCGGGCACAGATCGTAATAACTCATTGTAACGTCACATGCATCATTTTCATAAAATAAGCTATATTGCATTTTCGGGAAAAATTTTAATTTTCCGCTAAACGTTCGGTTCTCGGATTTCTTTTTCTGTATACCGTTCTGGATACGTCGGATTTTCATACTGAATATAACGTACAATGTGCTGCTACTTCCAAAAAATTCAGGTGAAAAATGGGTCAGTTTCGAGATATTGGCGTTTCATCCTCTTACAATTACTTCCTTTTACAATTACGGGATTTTAAAAACTTTTAATGTACACTACCGCCAGAAATTGTGCGCACGACTCTTGTGAGCACTATTAAAAATCACTGCTGACTTCGAACCACGATATTTCGGTGAAAAAAAAAGAGATACCGTGAAATTGAGCTCAGATACGATTGAACATTTTTAATCATATCTCGGATACCCATGAAGATTTTTTAAGTTTTCTTGTCTTAAATTAAAGACAAGATTTCAGGCTCGATTTCGTATAATTTTTAGGTTTTTGAAAAAATGTCCCTAGGTCGTGCTATGAGGTGAAGTTGAGGTAGAAAACTTGAGAAAATCTTGAAATTTGTTTTTAAACTTCTCACGTGCTGTATTATCTTTAGAAGGTCGATACAATATTTTTTAGGTACCACTAGACGTGGAATTTCATAAGCTTTCCAACTGTTAAAAAAAATGCCTATCTCTTTTTTTCACCGAAATATAGTGGTTCGAAGTCAGAAGTAATTTTTAATAGCGCTCACAAGAGTCGTGCGCACAATTTTTAAAACAAGAAAAAATTACATAGTGCTTATTTTCACTGAAATATTGGGTCCATGCCAAAAAGTGTAAAACAAAAATTGAACTACTTCACGAGATGCATCCTTTTTTGCAATACCAAATGTTGTGATAAAGTTGATTAATTTCGAGACGATATGGACGAAAGAAATAAAAAAATTGAGGGCCAGAAGGGTAAGCTATTTTTCTTTATAGCATGAAAAATGTTGCACAAATTTCAAGGGGTAAACAATACTCCTTGTTGTGATGTGTAGTAAGAATTTGAGTTGAAATAGCTGAAACTATCAGAAAAATAGGTTTTGTTCTATTTTTGTATACTTTTCAAAACGTTCAAAACCATATAAGTTTGTAAATTGTTATTGAGTTAAAAATTCCATTAGGATCATGTGCCTACATTTTGCTCAAAATTCATCTGTTTACATTGAGGCAGTTAACAATAGTATATTCAAAAGATCTTGAAATGCTGAGAAAAGCTTCTAAAGTTTTCATTATGAAGTTCAATATTTACTATTTTAAATTTACAAAATATGATTTGTTTTATATTTCTTCAGTCCGCACATTTTTACAGATGTGATCATTAATAATTTCTAATTTAAACAAGACAGATAATTATTACTGTTTCAGATCATATGTAATATAAAAATTAAAAACAGAAGTTCAAATAAAGCCCAAGAATAATATTATGGATTGAACTGTATAGCGTTTGACGCAGCGCCACCTGGTGAAATAAATATTTTGCAATGAGCTCTCAGAACGCAGAAACTCTTCTCCTCGTACACCACCTACTCTGTGGCTCTTGGGTGCTATCTGACATCGAATACCTATCTATGAGTACGAGTAGGTGGCCGCTAGTGGTGAGCTCGGAAAGGATTTCTCAAATTGGTTCTCATCTGCTGGCTTCCACGTCTAAGCGTTCACGCAGCCCACACGAATACAGCAATGCCTATTTTTCGGGTAGAACCGATCACTCAGTCTCTGCTCAACACATGAATGGCGACTAACTTTTCAATATAAAATTTCAACAGTAACTAGGGTTTTAATTATTTCATTTCAGTATTTTTACATTTCTTTTCAATGAATGTAGTGGAAAAGAGAAGTTTACTGAGTGTTTTTTTGTTGTATATTATCGAATATTTTGATATCACCATTTTTTACGTTGCTGCTAGAGGATTGAATGATCTTAAGGTAAGAGAACTACGAGAAACTATGCACGTAAGGAAACTAGATATTTTATGTGTACCTGAGACGAAGAAGAAGGGATGCGAAAGTAGAAACATAGAAAATGGGGTGTTGAAAGGCGGTTTTGAAATATGATCAGGAGAAGACAGTGAATCACATGGTAGTCAGGGGGTCGGTTTAATTATAAATGGAAAAGCATGACAGCATCTCGAAGATCATCATTTTGTATCTCCCAGATTGTTGTGGGCTAGAATGAAGGTAGGAATCAGAAGATTATTCATCATAACGTGCTACGCCCCAGTTGATAGCGATTCGAGGGAAGTCAAAGACGCCTTCTGGGACACTTTAAATGATACTATAAGTACTTGCGATCAAGGTGGGAGAATAATTTTTCTAGGAGATATCAACGGATGGGTCGGCGTCCAACGTCAGGATACAGATACAGAAAGGGTACAACGTAAATTTGGGGGTCAAAGAAAAAATTAAAACGGGGAAAAGTTAGTTAGCTTATGCTTAGAAAAGGGCCTATTTATTACAAATACTTGGTTTCGACATAAAATGATCCACACGTACACCTGGTGTAATGGAAAAAACCGCAGTATAATTGTCTTCGTTATTGCTGATGAAAGATTATGAAAACTAGTCAATGATACAACAGTCATGAGGGTTAATGAATGAAATACTGATTATTACCTTCTAGTCTCCAAAATAAACTTAGAGCGGGGATGGAGAAGAAATAGAACAACAAAAAACGATAAAAACGCGAATCAAGATTGAAAATTTACAGGAACCGGAAGGTCGAATATATTTTCAGAATAAGATAAACAAACGCATTGATCAGGCAACTTGGGTGACACTAATAGATAATAAAAATATAGAGGCCGCATCAGCCTTGCTTGCAGATGTCATTGTGAAGAGTGCGACTGAAGTGTGTAGTACGGCGGTTTTAGGAAGAAAATCTGGTGATGCATGGTGGAATGATGAAATTGAGGCAGCCCTAAATCAAAAGAAAGAAGCGTAAGAAAGAAGGTTGCACATCACTGGTCTTAGTGATCAGGAGAGAGAAAGGCTAAAAAATGATTACAGACACAAAACTAGGAAAGTTAAACGACTAGTCAAGGAAAATAGAGATAAAACCAGAACAGAAGAAGAAAAGAAAATACAAAACGACCGAAGGAACCGTGAATCTATTATTTAAACAGATGGAGCAAAGTAAAAGTAGAGTTTGTCAGTATGAGAAACAGCAAAGTTGAAATGCTATGTGATATAGACGGGAGGTAGACGCTTTGAAAGACTCTTTTAAACAATTATTCGGAGGTGATGATTTAGGGCAACAGAACTGCGACATAGACATAATGCATTAGAAACCCCCGTTGAAAAAGTCTGTCTCACTGAGGATAATGAAAATTACAGAAGAAAAGATATGGGAAGTCCAAAGTGGATTTATGCCAGGAAGATCATGTACAGATCAGATATTTAGATCAGACAGATAAAAAAAAAAGCTTGAGAGTGGGTTAGAAAGTTTTCTGTGCATTTGTTGACCTAGAAAAAGCATTTGACAAGGTAAATAGAAGTAAACTTTGGGAAATCCTTAAAGAGTACGGAGTCAATGGGTGGCTCCTACAAGCAATAAAAACAATATATACAGGTAGTAAAGCGAGTGTAAGGGTAGATGGGAAACTCAGTGACTGGTTCGATACAGTGAAGGTACGTGGGTTCGCTTTCGCAGATGACAAGATTGTTATGGCAGAATCCACCGAGGACTTGCAAAGAATGTTAAATAAACTTGATACAAGCAGGAAAAACATGGTCCTTAAAATTAACGTAAATAAGAAAAATCATGGTATTTGAAGGAAGAAGTGAGAAAACAATGTACAACATTGTCCTAAATTATGAGAGATTAGAACAAGTTGACAAGTACGTATATCTGTGTAGCCTATTCACTAGCTAAGATGGTTCGGACATGTTAAAAGAATGAAAGATAAACGAATGACCAAACAAGTGTATAAAGGTAAAGTAAACGGCAGAATACCCAGAGGTAGACCGCCGAAAGAATGGTTAGAATCTCTGAATGAGATATTAATCCGAAGAGACATAAGAAGCCATAGAAACACGAGAAATTGCATGAGAAAATGCATGGCCGCGAAGGAAGCTAGAGTAGTATGCCAGGACAGAAAAGTCTGGCGACAAATAGTTTATAAAAAGAATGTGAGTAGAGTGAATGACGCCCGAAACAAAGGCCCTAGATACTAATGGGCCCAAGTGGGGAACCACACATAACGATTTTGTGAGGCTCTTCACCTGGGGTGATCGCTAGATTGATTGATCAGAAACCTGGGTCGGAGCAGTTCCAACCGAGCAAGTCACGCCTACCCCGAAAAGCAAATGACTTAATGGCATAATAATGTATAATGTACACAAATGTTGGGTGATACTTTTTGCAGTATAACCTTCATCCGCTCGCATGGACGGCAGATTGGCCGTCATTTGCGAATTATTCTGCACCATTCTTCACAGATTATCATCAGCGGGATGGGAGGGACGTGTATTCTTTAGTTAGACTCCCCGCCACTAGCCGAGCTTCTAGAACAATCAAATCAGTTGCATCTGGAAGCTCTAATACAGATCCAAAGTTGGTGACGGCCAATCTGCCGTCGGTGCGAGCGGAAAAGCATAGTTTTTTCAGCGCTGCCTAACTTGCAATTTAAGTAAATGCTTCGTTATTTTTCACTGGAATTTCGAATTTTTCATTCACATTACAATATTCTAGATTGAGCTATGACTTTTCCCCTTTATTTCATACCAGTTTCTCTATCTTTCTTTTATTGTCTTTTGTTGTGTATTTTTTGTCGTTGTTTGTTCATTTTGTTCATTTTTATTTTGTAACAAATGTAATATTATTTTTTCTAAAGGATAATTTTGTAAGTCAAATTTCCTTCTTTGTGCTTCTCTTTTGATTTATTTAATTCGAAATAGGAAATGGAATATGACATGTGAAAAAACCTTTGCTGTAGGCACTAAGATTGCAATGTCCACCGTTCCTTATACAGACACCTACGCTTTTATCAATTGTATAGCTATTTGTATATTCCTACCAACTTTTAGCTTAGTTGTTCGGTTCTGATTAGAGTTAAGTATTTAAAAGAACTTGATTACAACGTTTGTAACTGAAGCTGTTGTCTATTGGAGAACTAATATCGCATTTTCAAAAAGAAATCCTAATTAAAACGTTCTGTGTTTTTTAAAAATAAATATTGTTAGTCAAAAATGACCTTTCAAAGTTGTGTTTCAGTTCACTTATCCTTTTTTTGAAAAAAATGCAATTAGGACAAGGGAAATTTTGGAACTCACGAAAAATCATTGACGGCCGAATTGCCGTTGGTGCGAGCGGAAGTGTGACGCTGGAGGGCGCGAGCCGATGAAGGTTAACAGTCTATCAAAATTATACACAAGGTAGAAAGATTAGTTATAGAAATGAAATATAATTACAAAATCTCAATCCTATTCAGTATCAATAAATTCAGATATTCTATTATGAGAATTTGTAGGGTCCGGTAGCTACGATCACGGTTCCTTAAAGCTACCGATCTCGACAGCAACTGGAACGTGTACGGCATACACTCCTGCTCGTTCTGTCCGAGAAGGTAAGCAAGAGCGGGAAATTTACGCAAGAGACTTCGTACAACTGCTCCTTGGAGTACGGTCTCCAGCCGCAGATGACCTTAAACGGTAGAAGGCACAGTTGAAGATGAACGTTTAACATGTGGATACTTTTTTTTAGAGATATCACTCTTTGTAGAATGTTATGAAGAACAGTGTTGAAGGACCAGATGAAGTGATCCTCAGAAATGAAACTTTCATTCCTCAAAGACAACCGATTATGAGAACTACAAGACGGACTGTAGCTTTGGTACAGCCTGATCAGCTCGAAAAGAAGTGCTTCATATTTCGCCCATTTTCCTCATCCTTTGCCGTGATATTACAATTTGCTGGTACCGAGAATTCAATCACGTAAGTGATCTTCGTCTTCAGATCTTGAAGGACAATATCAGGCTTTGTAGCACTGAAACGTTGAGTGGTGGAGAATACGAAATTCCAGGAGATCTTACACTGATCATTTCCCACAACGGCCATTAGTTCCCCTGGGCTTATGGCGAAACGGGCAATAGATCAACACCACAGAAGTGCCTAAGATGGTAATATAAAATGTTCAGAGCTGCATTGTGTCTCTTTATGTACCCGTAGCATGCAAACTTTGAGCAGCCAATGAGAACATATCCAAGTGTTTCTGGCTATTGCTTGCACGCTCGGCAGTTGGTATCGCCTACAGGTACATTTATTATGCGATCGCGGTAAACTAAGGTGTCTATAACGCCGTCTTGACGGGCAAAAAGAAATCTCTCAGTCTCCGAGCTCAAACCCGCAGAGTTGACCATGAAGGGGCTTGGCAGCATGTTTTCATAGTAGAAACGAATTTTCTGCTTCCTGTACACGACTTTTGAGTACGAAAGGTGTTAGTGATGCTGGCCATGTGTAGTGTCGCTGGAATCAAATGAGAGGCCAAGCTCCTCTGCAGCCCTATCTGCAGAACGTTATACAAATGCCGCAGCATTGACGACTTCATGTTGATGTAAGAGTCGCACATGGGAATCTGTGCTGCAGCCAGAACCGTTCTTAGATGGAGACACTCCAAGCTTAGCAAGCACCTACCCCCTTTATCAACGTTCCATTTTACTGCACCAAATGTGTACAGCAGTATAGGAACGGCCAGCATATTGGTCGCCTGGATCTTATTCTTCCCAGACAATTCGGAAGTCCAAATTTTTCTGAGAATTTGGCGATCATTTTTTTAAGGGCCGTTTTTAACACACGCACGTTTTGGGTTTTCGCTTGCAGTATTCCAAGATATGTATGTTCAGGTATATATTTCTACATTACCAAGATGTTGAACGGTATTTCCGCCTATGATATCCTGATCATCAAGCGATGATGTAGTTTCTAGTCTTCCTTGGTGCAGGTGGACGCAGGCACACTCGTCCAGTCCAAAGCTCAGGCCAATCGCTCTACAGTACCTATTTACCACCGCCAAAAATATGTCGAGGTCTTCTTTTGAGGAAGCAAAAAGTTTAAAGTCATCCATGTATAAAAGGTGGTTGACCTTATATTCCCTTCTGTTTGGCGGGCCACATTGGTATTCAGAGCTTTTGCCTTGGAGCACAAAAGATCGAGGCAAGAGGGAGATGCAAAAAAAGTATCGGACTCAGAGGGTCTCCTTGGAAGACCCCCCTTTTATATGTGATGTGGCTGGTAGTCACTTGTCTTTTATCAGATAAGCACTTTTATGCATCTCACTATTTTTGAATGGATCTCGAGGCACTCAAGGACTTCTACTATTGCACTCCATACCGGCTTGATAGATGTTAATATCCTCTCTTTGAGAATGACAGTGTTTAAACAAGCTGTGGGTCTGCAGTTCTTTGGACTTCACAAATCTCCGGTCTTAGGGATCATTACCGTGCGTCCTTCCACGAGCCACTGCAGGATAGGCTGTTCTCCGTTTAAGAAAGTAGTAAATATACCAGCTAGATGTTGGTGCGTACAAGTGAACTTCTTCCAACAAAAGTTGTTGATTTTATCTGGCCTTGACGCTGAAAAGTTCTTAGTTCTAGCCATAACTTTCTCACTTCTTCACTAGTTAGTAGTGGTCATCTGAAGCGTCTTTATTTAGCTGATAAGTATCTCCATATACTTGTTCCCAGAAGACTTGAATATCTTTTTGACTCAGCGGATTTTTAACGGCAAATTACGTTTTATTGAACAGACGGGAAGAATGAGTAGAAAAGGTGGAATTTTCTTCAATCTACTTTACTCGTCTTTCAAGACGCTCTTTCGCTGATGAAAGAGATCTTATTTTTTTGTACAGTGCTGTTTGATGGTCAATAGTTTACACTTGTTCAGCGTGTGATTTGCTTTCCTGAAGTTTCGAGCAAGTGCATGTCTCGCATGCCGTCTCGCATATTCAATTTTAAACTAAAGCTGTGCAATACACTCGCGAGTCTTACTCAGGTTTACTGAAGTATCGCTACTTCCAGTGACGCTAACCAGGAAGACCACCTTCTCGTAAACTATACAGTTCAGAGTCCACAGATTAACTTCTTTGGGTAGCAAGCCAAGGAGAGCAGTATTAGCTTCAGCTAATTTGTCTCAACGTTTATGTAACCTCTCCAGGAATCCTCTTCACGAAAGTTAGCTTTTTTGCCAACAGGTAAGAATGTCCCTCCTGATTGGTCCGACCACTTAAAACGATGTTCTCGCATTTGTCCAAGGCCATTACCTGGTCCTCGCCTCGGTTCGGTCCTATTACCACTCCCAACTGAACCATGCCCTCCATCCGAGAGAGGCATATTGTGGTTGGCACTGCGTTTAACCGCATAATTCGTTGCATTGGGAAGTTAGCCGAATGCAACATGGCTGACTGCAAGAGACGCAGCTCTCGGGCGTTAGGGTTGTCACATTCCTACGCATATTATTTTTTTTTTTAAATTGTTCTCCGATCAACTCGGTTTTTCATCATAGCCACGGACTAACTCAAGTGACTGGTAAGATGAGGATGGTATAAGTCATTTTAATACGCTGTTTGAAATAAATTTCGATGATGTTGTAGATAGAAAATTAGGAGCATGTTGTGGTTTGCAGTTTGTCTTTTACCGCTGTTATCCTTACAAAGTGGCCGCGAGTGTTGGAGCTGTCAACAGTCACCTTTGGATGCTTTCTTGGAGCTACCATGTACCACACACAGGTTTTTAGTCGCTTGCTTCCTGATAATCTAGGAAGTTTCTTACAATCCGACAGGTGTTCAATAAAACAGCCTTCTAAACCGCTGCCAGTACCCTAACGACTCCTGAATGTTCAAGATGTTCAGTGCATCTTGCGTGCACATTGCCTGTAGCCGAAATCACAATAAGATGAATAGAAGCATGTTTCACATTCCTCCATATTTTCTTTACCTCATGCCTTAACTCACTATAACTGTGGATCTTGGTTTTTATAGGTTGCCTGCAAATTTCAGTTAAGTGGACAAGCATTGTCGATGATGTAGACTCTTCCACCTTTTTTTTCTCGCATCACGATATCGGGCCGGTTGGCTCCGTTTCCTAAAACGGGCATTGCAATATACCTATAGAAATGCATCCATTCTGTTGAAAGTCCTAGATTTAGGGCAAGCTGTTGATGTAGTGCCCGCCACATAATTATGTGTGTGCGTATATCCTCTTTGAGCCATTACGTGACAACCATAAATAATGTGCTCGATGGATTCGTTGGTACCTCTACATAATCGGCACTGGTCAACCACGTCCTGATGTAACACGTGTTTGCGACCATTTCTGGACAACCCTGTCCTGTATCGCAATAACGAATCCTTCCGTTTCTGGATAAAGGACGCCCTTTTTTAGCCAAATATTGGATGCCTCACTATCCACTTCATGTTGATCTCACGTTTTGGGGTGCTCGCCGTGGATGACTTTTTGTCTGCATTGCGGTTCCAATTCCGCTATGGTTTCTGCCCTAATATTCAAGTCCTCCTCTGAGGACAAATACAAGGGCGGGTAGTCTACATCAGCTATACAGATGGTGTTGTGAAGCGCAACATCTCGCTTGCTGTTAGAATGGTCTCGAAACTGTATAACTTGTGATTTAGACAGTTTCTTGACATATACAACGTGCCTACCCCTTTATGTCGTGGTAGAACCACACTTTCAATCGCCGAATTACTGTGGTGCATTATGTGCTTCATCATTTCTACGCGGACGGTTCTGTTTAACCTTACAAGGTTGGTGTTCGACCATTTGACGAGCCCAAAGGAGTACGTGAGAAAAGAGACGGCATAGGTGTCGATTGTCCTGATTTTGTTTGCCGAGTTATGAGAACTCTTCAGAATCAATCTAAGTCTTGTAGTGAAGACAGTCGGTAGGCTTTTCTTAACTATCGCATGCTGAATACCTTTAGATTAGAGAATACCCAGGTATTTATATGACTCGCCCTCAGCTATTGCCTCGTTGTCATTCTCAAAATCGTTCTCTAGCTCTGCGGTGCCTAATTCTCCTCTGGTTAAGGGTATTGGATAAACAAATTTGAAAATGGCTAACTGGCTCTGAATTTGTTCTAAGTCCAAACCCCCCATTTTTTCGGGACTGGAAAATATGTATACACTGCAGTCCCGCTTTACCCGTTCCCGATTGACCATACAAGGTAGCGCAAGCGGGCGAGAGAGGAGCAGCGTGGTCAGCTGAGCAACTCCGCAACAACGCAGGGGTGTACAAAAAAAGCAGGCAGTACCCTGAGCGGTTAAAAATGCAGTCTTGATGACTTGAACAATTAAAAATTAGAAGCGTTTGAAGTTGAAAATTTTTTATAAAAAAAAAGTATCATTTAACATTTAGTATTTATCAAAATATTTAGATGTTCTGGAAAAATTCAGAAATAATTTTATATTTGAAAAAATGTATAACAACTTCTAGATTTCTCAAGATTTGGAAATAAAATTTTGAAGCTTTTCAAAGATGGTTTAACTATTTGAAATGGAAAGAATTTAACTTCTAATTTACAAAGTGTTCAGTTAAAAAATCTAGCTTAAAATTGCCTAAAATAATATAATTTTGAAAAATTTAAAGTTCATTAATTGATTGTTTAATTTAAAGCATTGAAAATGATACCGTATATTTCTATTTTTGAAATTTAATCTGAATCTTTGAACTATATAATTTATAAAAGTTAGAAATGCTAAATTTTGCAGTTTATCTGCATTTCATTTAAAATTGTTTAATTAAAAAGTGTTAGAACCTTCCATTCCCTACGCGTAAATTATTGATAATTCGAATACAACATTTTTGAAATCAAAAACTTAAACTTCAATTTAGAAAGTTCAAAATTCAAGAGTTGCACTTTGAGTGCTTCAATTTGTAGTTTATTTTTTATTCTTTCAAATGGAAAAATGTTTAGCTTAAGAGTTCGAATTTTTTAATTTTATTGACCGTGAAAAATTTTTGCAAACCGAGAAAAAACCATGCATTTTTTTCTTCGATTAAAATGGCCACCCTGTTATATGTAAGTACATACTTATAAATCAGTACTTTGATAAATTTGGATTTTCGAGCACAAACATTTTCCCGTTCATTATGATATTATAAAAACGAAGTGGCAAAAATACAAAGATTTTTTTTTTTACAAAACTCTAACAGGAATGGTTCATACGGCCCTGATTGTTTACGGTTTAGAGAGTCCCGATTCACCATCGAGGCCATTGAGGGTACCCCCGACACGGCTGGTAAAGCGGGACTGCAGTGTATTGAATTTTAATTTTTATGGAGATGAAATTAAATTATACTTATGTGTGCTGTAGTGGTCTCGCAGTCGATACAATTTTGTAAATTGTTGATGGGAAAAAGTTTTGTCTGAAAGTATCTCATAAATTCCGAGGGAGCAGACGAAAATTTAGAAAGAGATAGTCGATAGTAGAAGCCATGCTTGACAAAACTATATTATATTATTATTTTAGTTATAATTATTATAGAGAACTTGTAGGCTCCGGAAGCTACGATCATGGTTTCTTAAAGCAACCAATCCCGAAGCAACTGGAACGTGTACCGAGGGGCTATTCAGTCGGAATTCAAGACTGAAATCAGCGAATTATAGAGTGAACTCACTGAGTTCAAAACTGAAATCACTCGCACTCACTGAGCAGTGAGGAAAATACGTCGCCATGGCAACCCATACGTCGCCTTCTTTCTCATGCATAGAACGGAGACGCACGATGAGGTCCTCGCTGAATTCAAAAATGAGCTCTCTGAATTCAGAAGCGGAAATCAATGGAGATCAGGTGAAATCACTGAACTCAGCGCCGTCTGATTTCAGAGTGAATCGCCCCTCGACGTGTACGTCATCCGCTTCTGCTCCTTCTGTCCTATAAGGTAAGCAAGAGCGGGAAATTGACGCGTGATAACATCGGGCAACACTGTTCCTTGGAGTCAGGTCTCTAGCCGCGGATGACCTTACGCGGCAGATGGGACAGTTGGAGATGAAGGTGTCACCTCTGGATACTTTTTTAGAGCTACCAATCTTTGTAGGATGTTAAGAGGAACAGTGTTGACGGACCACAGCCTTTTGCATCCGGTTCGCGATAGGATGAGCCTGACGCTGGAAAGCCGGAATCTTGTTGAGTTAGCTGATAAATGCAGCTTTCATACCTCCAAGACAGCCGAGTATGAGAATTATAAGATGGACTTTGTAGCCTTGGTACAGCTTACTCAGCTCGAAAAGAAGTGCTTGATATTTCGCCCGTTTTTCTCCCTCCTTTGCCGTGATATTACCATCGGCTGGTGCCGAGAATTCAATCACGTGAATGATCTTGTTCTTCAGATCTTGGAGGACAATATCAGGCTTTGTAGCCTGATATGTTGAGTGGTGGATAATGAGAAATTCCAGTAGATCTTACACTGCTCATTCTCCACAACAGACTCGAGTTCCCCCTGGGCGTATGGCAAGACGGGCAATAGATCAACACCATAGAAGTGCCTAAGATGGTAATATAACACTTTTAGAGCCGCATTGTGTCTCTCTATGTACCCGTAGCGTGCATATTTAGAGCATCCACTGAGAACATGTCAAAGTGTTTCTGGCTCTTGCGTGCAAGCTCGGCAGTTAGTATCGCTTACAGGTACATACATTATGCGCTCGTGGTAAACTAAGGTGTCTTTAACGCCGCACTATAGGTCAAATTGCATTTTTCTGATTTAAAATCTAATATAACGAGAAAGAACAGAGATAACTCAACAAATTAAAAAAAAAATAAAGTTCAGGTTACGTAGATTAAAGGAAAATATGTAAGAATGCCCACATTGCTTATTGTAGGGGTTGAAGTGAGGGGTGAAGTTGAGCATGTTTGAAAAATGGTTAATCTTTTGCTTTTCTTTTGACTGAATCTCAAAGGGAAATCATGATATCGATACAAATTTTTTCTTAAATTGTAGTAAATGTAATCCAAATTAAACAAAAAATTACCAGGATACCATCAACTTCTAAATTAGGAGTTGAAATAAGGGGTTAGTGGCTAAAAATCAGAAAATTCGCTGAAAAACATCATGAATCCTCTTCGCCTCGGTGAGCTTCTTTGCCAACAGGTAAGAAGGTCGCTCCTGAGTTGGTCCGACCATTTAAATCGATATTCTTGCGTTTGTCCCGGGGTCGCCTTGGTTCGTTCCTATTGCCACTCCCACTCTAAACTTGACTCTTCTTAAATATGCCCAAAATTCCTTACTTTTTTTTTTTACATTTTTCAGTCTGCAAAGCACTACATTTTTTTCACATTAACGTCTTCAAGGTCATTCATGTGGAACACTTTTAGCTTCCAAATGACTATTTACTTATTGCTCTAGCATTTTTTTTGCTGAGTTGTTAAGCTTCAAAGGCAGATGCCTATATTTTTTACGCCGATAGTATATATCGAAATCTATCTATCATTAGTTATGTATAAATATAAATTATATCCATTCATTCATAGACCGGCTTGAACCGACTATCTGTTTTTTGTTATTGGGAAATACACAAATACGCAAAGTGTCAATAAGATATATTAAAATGATATTTACTAATAATAATAATAAGATTTACGTAATTTGATTAAATTATACAAATAATTTAATAAATAAGCATATAATTGTTAACAATGAAAAGAAATGCGGGCGTCGAAAATCGAACGTGCACTTCTTCCGCTCCTGAGCCAAGCAAGCTATCGCCTGAGACACTGGATCGTCTGAAAGTCAATGTCGCTACGGACATATGATTTGCTTTGAATTTTTCAAACCAGTTTCTCTCGAAATTGGCTGAAAAGCGCATCGAGCACATATATTATAATATATATTATAATAATATATAATAACTAGCTGTGAATTCGATCTCGAGTGTTTTCACTTTGTTTGTATTTATGATTATATGGTTCTCATTTCACGAGCACTTTGCTTCCCGTTAGCAAATGTATTTGCTTCCTCATAGAGGAAGCATTAGTTATTCTTTTCGATAATAGACAAACCAAAGTCTTCATTTTGCTCAATTTAAAAATAGAAATTTACAAAAAATACAAAATTACAAAATAATACAGAAAATGTTTTAAATACAAAGACAAATCAGATAAATCAAATCTTGTATTCGAAATTATAATTTTTCGAGCTGGAAAAGGGACAGGAAAAATTCTGTCGCACCCTATCCCTTTCACAGCTCTGCGATTTTTTTACAAGAATTATCAGAATTATTCTATTTGAAAGTGTATGATCAAAAAGTTTTCTATTCATGCGGCAACTTTGAATTATGTCGATGAAAAAAGTTTTTCTCTTTGAGACAGATAATTCAAATATTATAAATGAGCATTTCTTCCTTATTCTTCAATAAAGTGTATTAATATTATAGATTAGTCGATTTGCCTCAAATCAAGAAATTTTTCCCGTTCTTGCATCAATTTTAAATTATGTTAGTGAAAAAAGTTTTACTATAAAAAACCATGTTTTAAAATATTATGCATTACCATAGCTTCCTTACTCTTCAATAAAATGTATCAATGTTATAGGTCAATCGATTCGTCTTGAATCAACACAACTTTTCTATTCTCGCATCAACTTTAAATTATGAGAATAAGAAACTTTTACTATAAAACACGATTTTAAAAATAAATAAATTACTATAACTTCCCTACTCTTCAATAAAACTTATTAATATTGTAGGTCAATCGATTCGTCTCGAACCAATGAGTCTTTCATATTCTTGCATCAACTTTTAATGATGTTGAAAAAAAAATTTTACTGTCAAAAACCGTATTTTCAAATATTATGCATTACCATAGTTTCCTTACTTTTCAATAAAATGTATTAATATTATAGGTCAATCGATTCGTCTCGAATCAACACATCTTTTCTGTTCTTGCATCAACTTCGAGTTATGTTAATGAAAAAAGTTTTACTATGAAAAACAGATTTTCAAAATATATAAATTACCATAACTTCCCTACTCTTTGATAAAATGCATTCATATTATGTGTCAATCGATTCGTTTCGAACCAAGGAATCTTTCATATTCTTGCATCAACTTTGAATTATGTTGAAGAGAAAAGTTTCACTATAAAAAACCGTATTTTCAAATAATATGCATTACCATAGCTTCCTTACTCTTCCATAAAATTTATTAATATTATAGGTTAATTGATTCGACTCGAATCAACACATCTTTTCTGTTCTTGCATCAACTTTAAATTATGTTAATGAAAAAAGTTTTACTATAAAAAACCGATTTTCAAAATATCTAAATTACCATAACTTCCCTACTTTTCAATAAAATGTATTGATATTATAGGTTAGTCAAATCGTATCGAACCAAGGAATCTTTTATAATCTTGCATCAACTTTGAATTATGCTATTGAAAAAAGTTTTACTATAAAAAACCGCATTTTCAAATATTATGCATTACCATAGTTTCCATACTCTTAAATAAAATGTATTAATATTATAGGTCAATCGATTCGTCTCTAATCAACATATCTTTTCTGTTCTTGCATCAACTTTGAATTATGTTAATGAAAAAAGTTTTACTATAAAAAACCGATTTTCAAAATATATAAATTACCATAACTTCCCTACTCTTTAATAAAATGCAATCATATTATAGGTCAATTGATTCGTTTCGAACCATGGAATCTTTCATATCCTTGCATCAACTTTGAATTATGTTGAAGAGAAAAGTTTCACTAGGGAGTACGGCCGCGGAAACGGCCTGGCGCCAACTGTTGTCTAAAAGCGGCAATATTTTAGTGATGAATTCCACTTGTTTACATGCGATTGAAAATGAATAAAATTTTACTGAAAATGAGAGTTTAACTATCGGATAACGAGAGTTTATTGAACGGTTTAATCGGAATTGATTTTTGTATTTCTCTGTCTATGACAGATCTCACATCGGATTACAAACATCACATAAAGTATGTCAGTACTCTTGTTTTTCGAAGAATGTATCATAACAAATTATTGTGGTAATTGGATAAGTAATATTATATATATTTACATATTTATACGACCTATTATTTTTGTAAAAGTAATGCTAGTTGTCAGATTTTGAGGTTAGAAAGTTCAATTATCCCAGAATATTTATGGAGTATATTTTATTTTAATTCAAATAACATCGAGTATTTTATTAGTTTTCTTGAATTTTAAGTGAAACTTTTTTTTATCAATTCGCTATGTTATGTGAAAAACTTTTTCCTTAGGTTTGTTGATTATTGCAGAAGCAACAGAACGCAGTCAAAAAGCTAGGAAGGGCAATTCGAATGATTGTGTGGTAAACTGGTTCAACAGTTTTAAAAATACTGCTCCTGATGTGCATTTTTATGTTTTTCGAACGTATCACAGAAGAAAATTATTTCTGTTGGTCTAGTGGAATATTTATTAACATCGGCTCATTAATTTTCAATTATTTAAACGAATAGAATTTGTTTAAATAACATTTTTTTTCGAAATTTTTTAAAATAAAAAATTATTACCATTTCTTTGCTGGAATATTTATCAACATTGTTAATCAATTTTTAATTAAGTAAACAAATTCCATTTGTTCAAAACCAATTCAGAAATATAACAAAATTATTGTTTCCAACAATCAGAAGTTTTAATGTAAATATCAGAAAAGAAAAACCAACAAATTTGCTGAAAAAAATATTGTTGAAACAAATTAAAGGTTGTAGAAAATAAATAATAATTTTAAACCTCAACGATTGGAAAATATTCGGAAATAAATTCATGTCAAGATCGAAATTGAGTTTTTTACACCTTTCGATAGTTTTTGAGTTGCTCTTTTGAATGAAACCATCGAAAAAAATTCCGAGCGTTATTATTGCTAATTATTGAGTTGATAGGTATCCGAGAAATCGTGCTTTCGCTCGAGAGGTCGACATCCCGTGAAACACCTCCCACCACTCATCACTACATCTCCGCGTCTCATCTATACCCCGTCCGTGAGCAGCGCTGCTACATGCGTGAGAATGTAGTCGCAAGTGGACAGGGAAGATTTCGTGGTCTTTCCTCTCTACTAAAAGTCGCGTCTATCGGGTCGACTTCGACCACTCGTCCTGAAAAATCTCGCTTTCCAGAGTAAGCCCCCTTTCTTCAGCGCACGTCACATATGAATTACAAATGCTCACATTTTTTCTACATTTTTTTCGCAAAAGCTGGCTTATTTTTGTATTTTTAGATCAATCATTATTTCTGCAAGGAAAATTTGCTAAAATAAATGAGAAAAATAATTATCAGCTCAGATTTCCTGCGCAGTTTCAAGAGTGGCCGACAGATGGCTCTCTAAGGAAATTTTCCATCATATTATTGATGCAGCTCTATACAGAATTGATTTCCAAAGGATTTCACTTTGACGCCTTTTACCACAATAAATGATCAAATGCTTATACTAATAAGAAAGAATAAAGTCTTAGAAATTTGGGCCTTCCCTCCGATTTCGTCAAAAGTGTCGGTGTTGTGAGTGAAAATATATTGCTTGCAAGTATGATCAAGTTTCGTCTGCTTCGAATGAACTCTGACGTCATATTTTCGATCTCTCTTATTCTGGATTATGTCTTTCCAAGATTTCACTTCCACAGCGTTCTCCTATCGACCATCTCTTTCTAAATTTTCGTCTGCTCTCTCGGAATTTACCAGATACTTTCAGACAAAACTTCTTCCCATCAACAATTTACAAAATTGTATCGACTGCGATACCACTACAGTACACGTAACTATAATTTAATTTAACCTCAATAAAAATTAAATATACATATTTTCTAGTGCCGGAAAAATTGGGGGTTTGGACTTAGAAAAACTTCAGAGCCAGTCAGCCATTTTCAAAGTCGTTTATCCAATACCCTTAAATGTAGTGTTCTGAATTTATCTAGTCCGAACTCCATGTGGATATCATTGGAAAAGTGCTTTATGACATCAATCACATGCTGCAGTTTCTGATCCAAAAAAGCGTATAGCTTGAGGTCATCCACGTATATAATGCGTATCAATCCAGTTATCCTTGGTTGTCCATGAACAAAATACTTGATTCTTGTACCCCAAAGTATCATCGCACGACTTAGAAAGTCGATGATGCGTGGACAGATTTTGTATATCTTTAAGACTTCAAGCAAATAGTGATGTGGTGTGGAAGGGATCGCTTGCTCGTAGACAATGTATGCTATGTGCAAGTTTCTTTGATGTTTACGAGCTTGCGTCATGGCAACAGCGTCTATGGTGACAACATCATTGTTCTTTTTCTGTTAGGATGTCATTCTCGTGGCAGTGAGAATCTACCTTATCTGCAATGATGGCTGTAAGGCAGTTATAAATTTTTGAAAGACAGTCTAGCGGTCTAAATTCAGATGAATTTTGAGCGTCCGGTTTTTTAGGCAACATATACATAATACCCTTGAGCATAAAGCCTGGCATCAGATCTGGATGTTTGATGATCTTCTGAACCTTGTCCGGACCTGGGGTTTTCCAGTTACATGTCCTTTCCAAAACCATAGAAACACCTGAAGCTGTGATGTTAGTCAGCTCCATTTCAGGGTAGTTATTTTGCTTTACACTCAGTTCACGATAGAACCTTCTTTCATCTGCCTGAAAGGTTCGATTTTGTTATTATTATCCCCATTAAGTACCTTTCGAGGTGAGCCTGACTCACTTGGTCAGGAACTAGTAGTTAGGTCTCGGATATGAGAAAATTTAACCGGTATTTATGTATTTTCGTAAATAATCTGAGAACTTTGAGAAAGAATTGACGAACTCGATATGAAAATTCTAAAATGGTTCATCACTTTTTTTTACGTGAATGATTACAGAAATATTACGAGTGATTGGGAAAAGATTCTCAGAGCACTCACGAGCTTGCCCGACAAATCTGGGAACTAGGACGTAGGTTCGCCTGTACGTGGCCCGCACACACGCTCGCCCAAACGCGCGGTGCGTGAGTGCGCTCGTATGTGTGCTTCGAGCTCGTCGGATGAGTGGCTAGAAGTTTTATAATACCTATTTTGTTTGGCCTCGATGGCTGCACGTGTTTACACACTCCTGGTTTATGTTTAGAAATTTGGTGAGTCAGCAGTCTATGAGGGTTCGAATCTTCTGAGTTGCGTATTTATAAATTAATATAAATTAAATCGCACAAATAAAATTTTTCCTTTTTATATTCCAGTCTGAAATTTTCAGGAACTGTTCGTAGATCCAAGCGTTAAAAATGCATACTCTATTGTATGAGGTAGGCTTCTAAATCAAACTGACAATGCATACGAATGCTACACGGGTTTTCTAAAAAATGTTTTCTGTTACTTTATCAATCTACCAACAACCTTAGCAGTAAGAATACAATTCCGTTAAAAGTTTCAAAGTTAAACGGACCTGTTTTCTTAACTCCATGAAATAGAGAGAAAAATATCTTTTGTACTATTTGTCATTTAAAGTCACCAAAAGTGTCTGCGATCTTTTGAAAGTTTCTTTCATGTCGTTAGCATTAATATTTTAATAACTGAACAACCGAGAATTACGTGCTCTATTATGAGGCACTAAAGGAGCGAACCCACAAGACGGGACAATTATATTTGGCACTTTTTGACGTTCAAAGTTCCTGAAAATGTCTCTGTGATCTTTTAAAAATTCCTCTCATGTGGTTAGCACTAATGATTGACTAACTGAGCAACAAATAATTACTTGCTTTTTATAATGAACTACAGGACCTGTCCTACAATACAGGGCAACAATTATTTTTCGCTCTTTTGAACCTCCAAAGTTCCCAAAAATGTCCTTGCGATCTTTTGAAAATCCCTTTAATGTCGTTAACACTATCAACTGAATAATGGGACAGATATTTACTTGCTCTTTTATGCAGAATTAAAGGACCCACCCTAAAATAAGGGGCAACAAGCAGTTTTGGTAGTTCTTGACCTTCAAAGTCACAGAAAGTGTATTTGCGATCTTTTCAAAGATCCTTTCATGTCGTTAGCACTAACAATTAAATAATTCAACAACACAAATTTACTTGCCTTTTTATGCAGAATTGAAGATCACACCTTCTAACATAGGGCAACAAGTATTTTTGGCACTTTTTAACCTTCAAAGTCACCAAAGGTGTATTTGCGATCTTTTAAGAGTTCCTTTCATGTGGTCAGCAGTAATAATTTGATAATTGAACAACAGATAATTACCCACATTTTTATGCAAAATTGAAGGACCCACCTTAGAATACAGGGCAATAAGTATTCTTGGCACTTTTTGATTTCCAAAGTTCCCCAAAATATCGTTGCGATCTTTTAAAAATTCCTTTCATGACGTTAGCACTAATAATTGAATAATGGAACGACAGAGATTTACTTGCTTCTTAAAGTAGGATTCATGGACCTGCCCTAGAATATGGTGCATGAAGTATTTTTGGCACTTTTAACCTTCAACGTCACCAAAAGTGTCTTGGCATCATTTAAAAATTCCTTTCATGTCGATAGCACTAAGGCTTTATTAATTGCACAACAGAGAATTACTTGCTTTTTTATGTAGAAATAAAGGACCAACCCTAGAATATGGGACCATGATATTCAGCGAGCCTTTTATGAGCCTGAAAATATGGCATGAAAAATTTGTTCAATTATTAGGAGTACAAATAAGTTTCCGCCGTTTGACAACAAATGGTGCCACCTGTAGTTTTTTTTTAAATTGACAGATGTAAAACGTTACTGTCGTTAGGTTGGACATTTGTTAGCAACATAGCGTTGAAGCACTAGTGAATTTTTATCAGTGTAATATATTCTTTTGTGTGCAAAAATGTCGAGTTTTCAGCCGGATAAGCGTCATTTGCGGGAACTTTTGATTTACTTCTTCAATTTGAAGAAATCTGCAGCTGAGGCGCACCAATTACTTCTGGAAACGTATGGTGAGGCTGCTTTAAGTGAGAGAAGTTATCGTGAGTGGTTTCAGAAGTTTAAGAACGGTGAATTTGACATCGAAGACAAGGAACGTTGCGGAAGGCCGAAAGTGTACGAAGACGCGCAATTGGAAGAATTATTGGATCAAGATTCGAGCCAAACGCAAAAAGAACTTGCACGTACATTAGAAGTGGCTCAGCAAGCAATTTCACATCGTTTAAGATCATTGGGAATCATTCAAAAGCAAGGAAATTGGGTTCCATTTGAACTGACGCTGAGAAACGTTAAACGCCGATTTTCCACATGTGAAATGCTGCTTGCCAAGCATTTGCAGCGCCAGTCAAAACCGATCTGGAAACACTGAAGTGGGAAGTCTTACCCCACCCGCCGTATCCACCAGACATTGCTCCTTCTGATTTCCACTTATTTCGGTCGGTGCTTTCAAATTGAAGAAGTAAATCAAAAGTTCCCGCAAATGACACTTATTCGGCTTAAAACTCGATATTTTTGCACACAAAAGAATATATTACACTGATAAAAATTAATGCTTCAACGCTATGTTGCTAACAAATGTCCAACCTAACGACAGTGACGTTTTACCGTTTGTCAATTTGAAAAAAAAACTACAGGTGGCACCATTTGTTGTCAAACGGCGGAAACTTATTTGTACACCTAATAATTTGAGAAATTTTTTTTTTTTTAATTTGTTTGAACCTTTTTTAAAAATTTTGATCGTATTTCGAGAGCCTTAAATGAGCCGGAAATTCCTGTGAAAATAGGAATTTGAAATTTCAACTGTTTGATCGTTTTTCTAAAGTGGTGCTGCTAACTTTGAGCTTTCAGTATGTTACCTTAATGTTGTAAAAAATACATAAACAATTTCAGAGAACCACGATATTCAGAGAGCCTT
>CAKNXH010056728.1:64829-76437 GCA_932178445.1 Andricus quercusramuli
AAATACAAATGTCAAAAGTGTAAACAAAAACATAATACACTACTACATCGAGATTTGTCAACACAAAATGTTGTTTCAACTGATAATCCTATCAATTCATATATGAATTCGATATCTCAAATAAATCCACCCACGCCTACAAATAATGTATTATCCAGCAATTCGGCGTCTTGCGCTACTGGGGTGTTGTTAGGAAGTTGTTATGTTAGAGTGAGAAATTCTAAAGGTCAAAGTAAAATAGTACGAGCTCTTATTGATGATTGTTCACAAGGAACCTTTAGTTCTGAATCTCTTGTTAAAGATTTACACTTAACACAACGTAAAATTCACGCAACTGTTGGAGGAGTGGGAGCTACAACATTTGTAACCTCTCATTCAGCTGCTTCCTTTGTAATCGAATCGCTTATCGACCCTCAGTTTAAAATGACAATTGACACACTTGTTTGTCCGGAAGTTTCAGGTTATAAAGCTCCTAGCATGTCGGTACCAGTTGATAGATTTTGGCCTCATTTGCAAGGGCTGACATTGGCCGATCCTAATCCTTATTCACAGGAGCGCATTGAGCTTATTTTGGGCGCTGATGTATATGGTCGACTTATTTTGGGAGGATTACGTAAAGGGCCTAACGAATTGCTTATTGCTCATGGAACTGTTTTTGGATGGATTCCGATTGGTTCTAATACTGATTCAGCGATACCATTCACAAACACGCTACCATTTCATCATTGTCACGATATACGTGATATTACAGAAAATTTGTCGCGTTTTTGGGAACTTGAAGAAATCCCCATTAAACGTCATTTAACGGAGGATGAACAAAAATGTGAAAATCATTTTCAAGAGACTCATTCACCTTATTCAGAAGGAAGGTATATTGTTCGCCTTCCATTTAAGGATGGACCTCCTATAAATATAGGATGGTCAGATTCCAGAACTGCTAAACAGTTTTATAATTACGAAAATAAATTGTTGGCACAACCTGAACATTAAGAGTTAATCTAGCATTTATGAAAGAATATCTCGATTTAGGTCACATGGAGCCCGCGTCAGAATGTGATTCTAAGAATAAACAATCTGTTTACATACCTCATCATACAATAATTAAAGAATAGTCTGCAACAACACGCGTAAGAGTTGTTTTTAACGCGTCGGCTCTCACCAGCAATGGGACCTCCCTGAATTCTCACATGCTAATTGCTCCCAAACTTCAAATTGAATTACCGTTTATTTTATTAAGATGGCGTGTATACATGATCGCGATGTGCGCTGACATTTCTAAAATGTAAAGAAAAATCTTAGTTGATCCTCGTGATGTTGACTATCAACTAACACTTTTCCGTAGCAATGTAGAGGAGCCTCTCATTTCACATCGTTTATTAACGGTGACTTATGGAACTGCGTCTGCCCCATTTCTTGCTCTTAGAGTTTTGCAGCAACTCGCTTCTGATGAAGAAGATTCTTATCCACTCGATGCTGAAATTTTGCGGAATAATTTTTATGTTGATGACGTTTTGTTTGGAGCAAATACTAATAAAAATGAAAATAATTTAGATGGAAACACGACGACGAATCGGCGAAACGCTCACATTAAGTGGTCGGATTAACTCAAGGATGACTTGCTAGACTGCTACGATGCCAGCATTATCCCTGTTTACCGAGGCTTTATGGCACGTATGCAAACTCTGTGGTGCCAGAAACACTTAGAGCTTCAGCACGTTTCGATTCATATTATTGCGAAATCAACGTGCTCACCTATGGAAAAATGGATATGTACGCGAAGCGCTTCTCCAATCGATGCTTGATCAAGCTGCAGACGAAGATGAGGAAGCGACATTAAGACCAAGCGCGGAAAGCAGGCACCTTCTGAGAGATGATCGCGATTTCAGGACAAGGAGGAACATTAACATGCAAGTTCCTCCTAAGCCCCGAGATCTGGCTAAAATGGATGCCTCCCTTCATGGAGATATCTCGCAAGAATCCGACCTCTGGACCATCAATTGTCCAGTTTATGGTGCTGCGCAGGGCTTTGGCTGATTCAAATTGAAGGCTAAAACCGACGATGGATCGAAAGACCAAAAGATGCTTGTATCAACTGAACAAGAAGATTGGATGGGCAAGACAGAATGCGTCCCGTGTTCAGTGTTTGATTGACTACATAACATTTGGCCGACCGTTCACAAAAAGGGTTCGAAAGTTCGCCCAATAACTGATGATCTTGAATCACATACTGAACAAGTCAAAGCTGCTGAAAATCAAGAAGAATATTGTTGACAAAATACGGCTATTATTTGACGCAAGGAGGAGAATGCAGAAGGGGGAGAGATGGATCAGGGAGAATCAACAGTTTCTCGCTGACCTAACGCGCCTCTTCAGCGATCTCCCTGTTTCTGTCAAAAATCCACCCAAGCCCAAGGAGGAAAATTTTTGGGAGAGAGGTATACAAAATCCCGAAAACACTGGAGTTGAAAGAAGATACTGACAATATCATCCGCTTCAAGGAGTTTTGCGACAATCTCATAAAATCTGAGGAGGAATGTCCATATGTCACTGCCGAAGAGGCGAAAAAAGCACTTGGAGGCACGAAGAACTTTTCCGCTGCTGGACCAGATTGTGTCAAGAACTTTTGGTGGAAGAGGGTTACTTTTATACACCAACATTTGGCCCGCATATTCACCTTATATTTAAGGTCGGAGACGCCTATTCCGCAGTGGCTGGTGTTAGGAAGCACTTATACTCCTACCGAAAAAGGCAACTTTTCCAACCCAGAGAATTACAGGCCAATAACTTGTTTGAACACACTGTATAAGATCTTTACAGCTGTCCTAAACAACAGGATCATTCGACGAATTGAGCCTGTATGGCGAGAGATGTACGAACAACGTGGATCGAAAAAAGGTGTAGCAGGCTGTCGAGACAACCTGCTAATTGACAGGTGTGTCTGTAAAGACGCTGCAGTCCATCAGCGCGTTCTGTCAATGGCCTGGATTGACTACCGGAAAGCTTTCGATTCAACCTGTCATAGACTTATCATCTATCTGTTGGAAAGCTTGAATGTGCATCCACACATAGTGAGATGCATAGAGATTGATGCCTCTTTGGAAAACTAGATTTACTATTTCATCTAGAAATTATCAGCGCGAGCATAAGATCAATCATGTATTTTATATGGATGACCTAAAGATCTATGCCTCTGGTAAAAGCAAACTTCAAACTGCTATAAATATCGTCAAGAAGTACACATGAGAAATTCGGATGGACTTTGGATTGGACAAATGTTCCAAAATTAATCTTAAGATAGGAAAAATTACTGGCGTTCCCAAGGAGCCTGAGCTTATGGAAATAAGTGTTATTAGACATCTTAATGCTGGAGAGACCTATACATACCTAGGCGTGCCTCAAAGCCGCATTAAGGACGTATCAACAGTAAAGGAGTCTCTCCGAAGCAGATACAAGCATCTTCTTCAACAGATTTGGTCTTCCAATCTGTCAGCGTTCAACAAGGTATCTGCGACTAACCCACAAGAATTCCAACCCACAAGTTTTTTCCCTCAGCGCCAACGATTTAATTTGTTTTAGCATTTTCACTTCACCCTACTCTTCAGTGCTCCTAAACTCAAATTCAAAATTGCTCAAGTTAGAACATTTAACATTGCAGTTGATGAATTTGGAATATTCTATTTTTTAATTAGGTAGAATTCTCTGAACCGCTTTTGAAAAAAGTGTTTTTTATGGTTAAAAATCAAAATGTTCAAAAAAATGTGATGCATTTCCAATTTTTTCACTTTATTTAACGAAATATGGTAACTAAATATAATATCAGTCCATATCAATACTGAAACAAAAAATAATTTATTTTGCTTCCTCATAGAGGAAGCTTTGTAATGGTAACATTTTTCAAAATGTTTAAAATCATTTAATTAAACCCTCCCTAATTTAAAAATGTCTAATACAATGTTCTAAGCAATTGTCCGGATGCGTGTGTGTGTGTGGGTGTGTGGATGTGTGGATATGTGGATGTCACGCTTTTTTGTGAACACGATAACTAGAAAACGGTTGCAGATAAATTGATGAAATTTGGAGAGCTTATTTTCCTCACTAATATCTTGAAACTGACGGAAGGATTTCTAAAAATATTTATTGCATTTTTTTCTAGCTTTCAATAATATTTTAAAAATCGGTTTTTTATAGTAAAACTTTTTTCAACCGCATAATTCAAAGTTGATGCAAGAATATAAAAGATTCCTTGGTTCGGGACGAATCGAGTGACCTATAATATTAATACATTTTATTGAAGAGTAGGGAAGTTATGGTAATTTATATATTTTGAAAATCGGTTTTTTATAGTAAAACTTTTTTCACTAGCATAACTCAGAGTTGATGCAAGAATATAAAAGATTCATTGGTTCGAAACGAATCGATTGACCTATAATATTAATACATCTTATTGAAGAGTAGGGAAGTTATGGTAATTTATATATTTTGAAAATCGATTTTTTATAGTAAAACTTTTTTCATTAACATAATTTAAAGTTCATGCAAAAACAGAAAAGTTCTGTTGATTCGAGTCGAATCAATTGACCTATAATATTAATAAATGTTATTGAAGAGTAAGGAAGAAATTGTAATTCATAATATTTGAAAATACGATTTTTTATAGTGAAACTTTTTTCATTAGCATAATTCAAAGTTGATGCAAGAATGTAAAACATTCCTTGGTTCGAAACGAATCGATTGACCTATAATTTTAATGCATTTTATCAAATTGTAGGGAAGTTATGATAATTTATATATTTTGAAAATCGATTTTTTATAGTAAAACTTTTTTCATTAGCATAATTCAGAGTTGATGCAACAATATAAATGATTCCTTGGTTCGAAAAGAATCGATTGACCTATCATTTTAATGCATTTTATCAAATTGTAGGGAAGTTATGGTAATTTATATATTTTGAAAATCGGTTTTTTATAGTAAAACTTTTTTCATTAGCATAATTCAGAGTTGATGCAACAATATAAAAGATTCCTTGGTTCGAAACGAATCGATTGACCTATAATTTTAATGCAATTTATCAAATTGTAGGGCAGTTATGGTAATTTATATATTTTGAAAATCGGTTTTTTATAGTAAAACTTTTTTCATTTGCATAATTCAAAGTTGATGCAAGAACAGAAAAGATGTGTTGATTCGAGACGAATCGATTGACCTATAATATTAATACATTTTATTGAAGAGTATGGAAATTGTGAAATTGCATAATATTTGAAAACACGGTTTTTCATAGTAAAACTTTTTTCAGTAACATAATTCAAAATTGATGCAAGAACGGAAAAAATCTCTTGATTCGAGGCAAATCGATTGATCTATAATAATAATAATACACTTCATTGAAGATTAGGGAAGTTTTGCTTATTTATAATATCTGAATCATCAGTTTCAAACAGAAAAACTTTTTTCATCCACATAATTTAAAGTTGATGCATGAATAGAAAAGACTTTTTGATCATAAATTTTCAATTAGAGTAATATTTTGACAAAAAATTATTATTTCGAACGCAAGATTTGATTTGTCTCATTTGTCTTTGTATTTAAAACATTTTTTTTTATTATTTTGTAATTTTTCATTTTTGGTAAATTTCTATTTTTAAATTGAGCAAAATGAAGACTTTGGTTTGACTATTATTGAAAAAAATAACTAATGCTTCCTCTATGAGGAAGCAAATACATTTGCTAACGGGAAGCAAAGTGCTCGTGAAATGAGCACCATATAATTATAAATACAAACAAAGTGGAAACACTCGAAATCGAATTCACAGCTAGTTTACATATGTCGGGCATTGTATTCTTGTACAGCTTTCAGTAACTTACTTGGGTAATGAGGTTGTGTGCTCGAAACTTTATATTTAGCCCAGGTCGTTTCAAAATCCGAATGGGAAGATTCCATGGCTTGTTCACTGTAAAATTCAAGGCCTTTTTCGACTTCACGACAAAAATCAGGGACATGAAAAAAAAGCCGCATGAACTTTAGATGTAATTAACATTTCCAAATCACAGTAACTTCGCATTAACCAGATATACAATCCACGTATTTCAGGTGTAATCTTGAAGAAAAAGAAGAATCAACGACGGATTGAAAAGCCTTAAAGCACCTTACATATTTTAAACAAACAATGCTACATATTCCACGCAAGAAGTCGACTTTTTCAAATAGCATTTTGCAAGAATTACCTGCGAACGCTGTACTCCCATGTACAAACTCGCGAGTAACATTACACGTCCTAGCCCATTGGAGACTGTCATCTTCGAGTTCCGTCAGCATGTGTTTATACATTAGTGTGGGTCGAAAATAAATACTTTTGGATTTCGAAATCGCTACAACGCGGAAAAGTAGCGTATTGGGGTCCTAAAAAAGTATAATGAATTTGGAATCGATCGACATACAGCTTGGTTACCCGCGCTCGAAAAAAAGGTTTCAAAAATTTATTTTTTGTGAAGTTTTTCGATTTTATTGAGTTTCAATTTTCTTTCTACATACCTGGAGGTCAAAAAAGTCTTCTCAATTTTTTTCGGATTTTAATGTATAATTTTCAAAGAGGTAATTCCTATTTAATTTTCCATTGTTTTCGGAAATTTTTTTAACACGTTTGCAAATAGTAGGAGAATTATTTGAGGTACATGAAAACTTTTTAGTGACAAAAATGCATTAGAAGAAAAATCCCCAAGACCCAGGAATCGAAATTGGCAATACAGCGAATTTTTATAATTTTTATTTTAGTATTTTGTGAACTTATCTTCATAACTTGTAGTTGAACATTTTTGTGAGCATGTGTGGGTTTTTTAAACATAGAAATACACGAGAAAAAAAACTCACAAGACCCTGGAATCGAAATTGGCAATACAGGAAATTTAAAAAAATGTTATTTTGGTATATTATGAACTTATCTTCATAACATGTAGTTGAAATATTTTTGTGAGCATGTGTTGGTTTTTTAAACATAGAAATACACTAGAAAAAAAACTCACAAGACCCTGGAATCGAAATTGGCAATACAGGAAATTTAAAAAAAAAATTTATTTTGGTATATTATTAACTTATCTTCATAACATGTAGTTGAAATATTTTTGTAAGCATGTGTTGGTATTTTAAGCATAGAAATACACTAGACAAAAAATCCACAAGACCCAGCAATCAAAATTAGCAATGGAGCGAGTTTAAACATTTTTGATTTTGGTATTTGACGAACTTATCTTTATAACTTGTAGTTTAAACATTTTTCTGAGCATGTGTGGGTTTCAAAACATAGAAATAAACTAGAAAAAAGTCGAAAAGACCTAGGAATCGAAATTGGAATTACAGCAAACTTCAATTAAGATTCGTGGATCTCGCCGAATTTTTTTGTGGCGTATTTCTAGGCTTAAAAATTCCACACAAGCTCGGAAAATGTTATACTTATAAATAAAAAATAATAATTCTATTAGATACAAACTTCCGAAATAAGAAAATTTGCGGTCATTGAATTTCGATTCCTGGGTCTTCTAGATTTTTCAAGTGTATTTCTATGTTTAAAAAACACATATATGCTCACGGAAATGTTTAACTACGAGTTATGAAGATAAGTACATCAAATACCAAAATCTAATTTTTTTAAATTCGCTCCACTGCTAATTTTTATTTCTGGGTCTTGAAGATTTTTTCTGTAGTGTATTTCTATGTTTAAAAAACCCACATAGGCTCACAAAAATATTTAAACTACATGTTATGAAGATAAATTCATAAAATATCAAAATCAAACATTTTTAATTCGCTGTATTGCCAATAACGATTCCTGGGTCTTGTGGATTTTTTTCCTAGTGTATTTCTCTGTTTAAGAAAACCACACATGCCCACAAAAATGTTTAACTACAAGTTATGAGGATAAGTTCACAAAATATCAAAATCAAAAATTAAAAAATTCGCTGTATTGACAATTTCGATTCCTGGGTCTTGGGGATTTTTTTTCTAACGCATTTTTGTCACTAAAAAGTTTTCATGTACCTCAAATAATTCTCCTCCTATTTGCAAACGTGTTAAAAAAATTCCGAAAACAATGGTAAATTAAATAGGAATTATCTCTTAGAAAATGATAGATTAAAATCCGAAAAAAATTGAGAAGACTTTTTTGACCTCCAGGTAGGTAGAAAAAAATGGAAACTCAATAAAATTGAAAAACTCTACAATCAAGAAATTTTTAAAACCCTTTTTTCGAGCGCGGGTAACCAAGCTGCATGTCGATCGATTCCAAATTAATTGTACTTTTTTAGGGCCCCAATACGCTACTTTTCCGCGTTGTAGCGATTTCGAATTTCGAAAGTATTTATTTTCGACCCACCTTATTATACATTTCGTTCACAACCCCGAGCATCAGATGTATTTCTGGTGGTGGAATTATTTCTAATATTTCCGTGTTAGCGTTTTCTGAGAATATTATAGGAGTATTTGTACATTTTTATACTTCTTCGCAGATGATGTTGTACTTCCACTGTCCTGCCACGCGAAAAAATTCTTACAATTTCCAAGAGTTCTGTGTTCTGATGCAGTACATCTGATGCAGTGCACCAAGTGCAAGGAAACCTGCTTGCGTGTGACATGATGCCAGTCAATACGTTGGCAAGTTTTAAATCAGTTGCTATTGCCCCTTTTAAATCCTTCAATTCTAAGAGTGGCCATAGAAATATTAGAAATAATTCAACCACCTGAACTACATCTGATGCTCGGGTTTGTGAACAAAATGTATAAACACATGCTGACGGAATTCGAAGAAGGCAGTCTCCAATGGGCTAGGATGTGTAATGTTACTCGCGAGTATGTACATGGGAGTCCAGCGTTCGCAGGTAATTCTTACAAAACGCTGTTTGAAAAAATCGACTTATTGCGTGGAATATGTAGCATTGGTTGTTTAAAATATGTAAGGTGCTTTAAGGCTTTTCAATCCGTCATTGATTCTTCTTTTTCTTCAACATTACACCCGAAATACGTAGATTGTATGTTCGAGTTTAAGCGAAGTTACTGCGATTTGGAAATTTCAATTACACCTAAAGTTCACGCGGTTTTTTTTTTTTGTCTCTGACTTTTGTCGTAAATTGGAAAAAGGCCTAGGCTTTTACAGTGATCAAGCCATGGAATCTGTCCATTCGGATTTTAAAACGACCTGGGCTAAATATAAAGTTTCGAGCACACATCCTCATTACCCAAGTAACTTACTAAAAGCTGTACAAGAATACAATGCCCGACATATGTAAAAATAAATTATTTTTTGTTTCAGTAATGATATGGACTGATATCATATTAAGTTACCATATTTCGTTAAAGTGAAAAAATTGTAAATGCATCACATTTTTTGGAAAATTTTGATTTTTAACCCATAAAAAACACTTTTTTCAAAAACGGCGCGGGGGATTTGGCTGAAAATTTGTTTGCACACTATTTTGGAGCCCCTGAATCGAATTGAGCAAAAAAATTGTATGTGTATGTGACCTTGCGCATTTAAAGTTGGTTCAGGCACACCGTTGTAGGTATATAAAGTGTTCACCTTATAATACTTTTTAAAAAGTACTGTATATTTTGTAATGTTATCTATACCTTATTTATTCATAAGTAATTGATTCAAGTGCTATAATTGCTTTAATTATTATTCAATAATGGGTACACTTACTAATTTCAGAGAATTTTACGCGTAATTCAAATATCGTATATTTGAAGAGAAAGGGGGAAGTTTTTTGAAAATAGGGGAAAAAGGGGAATTTCAAGAAAAAAGGGGAAACTAAGAAAAAAAGGGGAAGACTATGTACCCTGGACATGGATATTATCTTCAGTGGAGCTGATTCCATCGAACAAGCCCAGATCACGGTTCAACAGTTAAATAGCTTGTGTTTGGCGGGCGGCCTGTGTGTTCAGAAGTGGATAAGCAACGATTCAGAAATTCTTCAAGATATACCTACAGATAAGCAGCTATTCCCACCTACTATACCAATTGAGCAAGACGCTAGTACATGCTCTGGGTATGAGTTGGAGTTCAACATCTGATACATTTCACTTCACTTGGATAATTCCACAAATAAAAAAAAAATGAAAAACGAGCCACCCTATCTACTATCGCTCGACTCTTCGAACCTCTAGAATTCTTGGCACCAATCATCGTCAAAGATAAAATGTTCATCCAAGAACTTTGGTCTCGATTTATATCATCCCCTACTCACTCGGCAGACCTAAAAATGGATCTTAATAAGCTCTGGCTACTGTTTTGTTCATGAGATCCACTGTCCAATAGGATAACGTTCAAATAGTTCTTGTCTGCTCTAAGACAAAGGTAGCTCCATTGAAAAGGCTGACCATTCTTCGACTCTACTTGTCAGCAGCTATCCTCCTCACAAAACTGGTTCGTCACACCATACAAGTTTTAAATTCTAATAAAGTCTCAGTTCAGCTTTGGACTGATTCAAAATGGCATTGCATACCAGTTAATGGAAATCCCGCTGACTGTGCTACTCGAGGATTAACTCCAACTCAACTCTCTCAGCATCGCATCTGATTTACTGGTCCAGGTTGGCTTCAGGACACTCTTCATCATGACCCAACAAGTGTGAAACTCCGTCTACTGAGGACAATCTAGAAGAACGACCTGTCCAAACAACTACTGTTATGGCTATCTGCAAGCAGTTCACTCTCCCTCTTAGTAAAAAGGCGGAAATCACTGTCAAACGCTTCTATAACAACCCAGGAATTGGAAGGAGTGAAACATTTATGGGTACCGAAAACTCAACTGAATTCCTTCGGAAAGCAATACAAGCTAATGTCAAACAGTGATTCACTACCAAGTGATTATTATCTTGCACGTCTCACGCCTTTTATCGATATTCAAGGACCTCTTAAACGGAGGAACCCAGGATACCTTGTCATTCAACAGGAATGACTTTTGGATTCTTGACGAACGAGCTCCAGTTAGCTCTTTCATCTGAAAATGCACCGGGTGCGTGAGATATCGAAAAATCCAGCCCAACAGTTAACGGAAAAACTACCTGATAATCACATCACACCGTCACGCCCATTCCTCCACTCTAGGATTAATTATGCTCACGCTTTAAATAGTATAAACTATTGCCAATTCATGCTTATCTTTCGCAAGTAATTGATAAGTGGGCTTAAAGTTACTCCATGATTCACCTCCAGCCCCTTGAACTGTTCGTTGGGGGCCTATTGTTCCGCCCAAGTCGAGTCCTGGCAGTACAGTCTTCCTCAAGATACACTGCCACAGCCTTCCTCAAGCAAGCAGTGCAATTAGAAAGAGAGGCATTAGACAGAGAAAGAAGAGACAGTGCAGAGCAAAGTAGTATCAAAATTTGAACAATTTTAAATTCAGACTTGAAGATTTTAATATATTCACCTACGTTATGATTCCTAAACATGAAGACGAAGAATATTAACGTGAATTGACTGTAAATTAACCCAATAAAACCCAAGCCGAATCTAGCCGAGATAGCCTCAAACTAACTACTGCATCAATGGCGTAGCCAAAAAAAAATTACCCCTGTTTTTTCTTTTGACATTTGCAATTGTTTATAAAAAGTTATTTA
>CAKNXH010056729.1:1077-54317 GCA_932178445.1 Andricus quercusramuli
AAACATATTTTATAGCATCAAGAAATTGTTTTTTCGGAATTTCGGTATTAATTTCAATCAAATCCCAACGTTTCTGTATGGCCATTTCAACTCATTCGTAAGGGATATTCGGAAACATTGCTATTACATTAAAAGAGACAAAAATATGTGCTCTAACACTGTCAATTAGTTTTAAGAAATGATGACTATTTTTAATTGATGTTTTTGAGATTGCTATGGATTTTTTAATAATTTGACTCAATAATTCTTCTAATTTTCTAGTTTGAGAACCTATTTCAAATAACTGGTCGCGCAGAGGGTAATCATCTTTGTGAGCTTTAACAAGACCACAGGCTAAGGGGAAATTAGTTGTATCAATATCACATCTTTCAATATTATTACCTAAGTATTTATTAGTTCTCATTCTGTGTACAATTTTGAAAGTTCCTTTTTGAAGCATTATGGTGGGATTATCAGGAATCAATTGAAAACTATTATCATCATCAAAGATGTGCAACATTTTTTTAATATAAGTATCCCTATTAATGCCACTATTATACCTCCTTTGTCTGATTTCATGATCATTAATTCAGGATTATTTTTTAAAATGTTTGTTTCAATTAAACCCTCCTTAAGTTCATTATTTAACAAAGTTTTTGGATTATCATTGTTTAAAAAATCATTAGATAAACCCATAAAATTTGATCTAAATTCTTCAATTTTATTTTCAGGTATTTTTTAAAATTGGATTCAATGTCTTTAATTATTTCAAGTAATTGATTATAGTTTTTTTTTCACTAAATTTGTTGCTAAAACCATCACCTAATATCAAAATGTTGATAACTCTCTGTGGAATAATTATATTAGAAATATTCAAAAACCAGGGATCTGGCTGATCATGAAAGAGAGCTGAGTGAATATTTAAATGTAATTTTTGTACATCTCCTTGCTCCTTAAGGATATTAAAAAATTTTCGATCATGTTTAATATTATCATTAAGAGAATTTTTATTAGGTTTTGTTTCCCTTTTAAAACATTCTTTAATGATAAAGGAGGGAACTTGTTAATTTAATTTCTCAATAATTTGTTTTATCTTAATATTCAAAGAATGTATCTGTGAATGGCATTCCTTTATAATCAAATCCAATAGAGATTTGTTTTTATTTTTCAGTATTTATATATCAAATTTTTCTCTATTTCTTCTGTTATTGAAATCAAAACTAACATTTTTATTGATGTCCACCTATCACATCAATACCATTACCCCAATTTCGATCTCTTTCATTAAAATCCATTTTAATAACAAGAAACAATCAATTTCACAAAATCGAAGAAAAAAAAGACACTTTGAACATTCAAATTTCACTTTTATTTGACAAAAATCAAAAGATTCAAATGGAAATAAATTTTTTACCTAAATTTTATTATGTAAGCAATCTTTCTTTTTTATCAAAAGATTTTTGAAAAAAGAATATATTGAATTTTAGTTATTTTATAGATGCTTTTGAATATTTTGGATTGTTTTCTTTTCCTACAAAATTTCCTAAAACATTCGACTGATTGAATGAAAATTAACGTTTTTGCTGAAAATTAATATTCTCCGGTAGAAAATGCGACTGTTTTGTAGAAAATTTATATTTTTGGCTCAAAAAATTAACAATTTTTGTGGAAGATTTACCTATTTACTTGAGAATTTATGTATTTTGATGAAAATTCGTTTGCCTTTGGATAAAAATTAATTTTCTTAACTGAAAATTCAACAACTGATTGGTTGAAAATTAACTTTTTTGTTGAAAAATCATATTCCCGGGTTGAAAATTTCCTTAAATGATAATTTCACTACACCATTTTTGGTTTCAAATTAATTTTTTTTAGTTTGAAAATTCCACTATTTATTTAAGAAAATTTATAAAATAGCATCACATCTATTGTTCAAACTATTTAGTTGAAAAATTATGTAATTTGTTGAAAATTAATCTGTTTTGGTTGAAAATTCATATCTTCGGTTCGAAAAATTGAAAATTTTGGTGGAAAATTTAACTATTTAGTTGAGAATTTATGTAGTTTGTTGAAAATTCGTGTACTTTGGGATAAAAATTAATTTTTTCAAATTGAAAATTTAGCTATTTTGTAAAACATTCGACTGATTGAATGAAAATTAACTTTTTTGTTGAAAAATAATATTCTCCGGGAGAAAATTCAACTGTTTTGTAGAAAATTTATGTTTTTGGCTCGAAAAATTACCAATTTTGGTAGAAGATTTACCTATTTGGTTGAGAATTTATCAATTTTGATAAAAATTCGTCTTCTTTAGGACGATAATTAATTTTTTTTCACTGAAAATTCCACTGTTTTGTGAAATATACGACTGATTAGTTGAAAATTAACTTTTTTGTTGAAAATTAATATTACTAGGTAGAAAATTCAACAGCGTTGCAGATAATTCACATTTTCGGCTCGAAAAATTAACAATTATGGTGTAAAATTTAACTATTTAGTTGAGAATTTATGTATTATGATGAAAATTCGTTTTCTTTTAGATAACAATTAATTTTCTTAACTGAAAATTCAACTATCTTATGAAACATTCAACTGATTGGTTGAAAATTAACTTTTTTGTTGAAAAATCATACTCCCGGGTTGCAAATTTCCTCAAATGATAATTTCACTACACCATTTTTGGTTTCAAATTAATTTTCTTTAGTTTAAAAATTCTACTATTTATTTAATAAGATTTATGAAAAACATCACATCTATTGTTCAATATATTTAGTTGAAAAATTATGTAATTTGTTGAGAATTAATCTGTTTTGGTTGAAAATTCACTTTTGTTGTTGAAAATTCAACTGTTTTGTAGAAAATTCATACTTTCGGTTCAAAAAATTGAAAATTTTTGTGGAAAATTTAACTATTTAGTGGAAAATTTATGTATTTTGATAAAATATCGTTTTCTTTTGGATGAAAATTAATTTTTGCAAATTAAAAATTCAACTATTTTTTGAGACATTCGACTGATTGGTTGGAAATTAACTTTTTTATTGAAAATTAATATTTGCGGGTAGAGAATTCAACTGTTTTGTAGAAAATTCATATTTTGGGCTCGAAAAATTAACAATTTTCGTGGAAAATTTAACTATTTAGTGGAGAATTTATGTATTTTGATAAAATATCGTTTTCTTTTGGATGAAAATTAATTTTTGCAAATTAAAAATTTAACTATTTTTTGAAACATTCGACTGATTGGTGGAAAATTAACTTCTTTTGTTGAAAATTAATATTCTCGGATTGAAAATTCAACTACTTTTTTTGTAGAAAATTCGTATCTTTGGCATGAAAACATAACAATTTGGTGGAAAATTGACCTATTTAGTTGATAATTTATATATTTTGCTGAAAGAACGTTTTTTCTTTTGAATAAAAATTAATTATTTTACTGCAAAATTAACATTTTTGTTGAACATTCAACTAATTGACTGGAAATTAACTTTTTCTTGAAAATGTATATTCCTGGGTTGAAAATTCGACTTTTTTGCTTGAAAATTAGACAATTTGGTAAATATATGACATAAATGCAATAATAGATTGGTATCAGAATCACCCCCAGAAGTCTTAAAGTTATCTCTGAAAATGCATCCCGCGCACTTCTAAAAGTTTTCTTAAAGATATCAAAAGACGTCTTTAAGAAACAAGTTTAAGATATCATTGAAAAACGTCTTGAAGATGTGAAGATATTTTTTGGCAATTTCTGTAAGAGCTCCTGCGAACGATGAAAATAACGATATCTTAAAGTTAACCCATGTTTACTGGGTTGCCGGTTGCCGCAACGGACCTATATTCCCTTGTCCATGGACAGGAACGTGGAACGAGAATCATCACAAAAAGGAACACGTGTCTCCCTCTGTCGGCGTTCTTCTCTAACATCGATAAGGTAGGAATGCAGCGACAAAATGTTTACCTTTATTTGCACTTTTTTTCTGTTGGAACGTGCCCCTTCCTTCTCCAATCAAGATGGCGGCACTTGTCAATTGTTAATTCTAAAGTAAACATCTGCGAATGAAGACGTGGGTAATTTTTTGCAGCACACGGCAATAAGGTACACGTCAGTTCTTCACGTCTGATCTTTACCGCACGAAGGACACTCCAATTGGTGACACTTACAGTATTTGTTGGGTGAGTTGGCTTTCGTTTCCCATATGCTGTGTTGTTTGCTTGTAATTATATTAAAAATTCAACTCACCTTCAATGTTCTGGTAGGCTGCAGGAACACGTACGGCACCGATTAATGCAATTGGAGCACTTTACGACTTTCCATTTGTTAGCGATCGAGAGCAAAACGAACATTTCGATGATAATTGTATCTGCTTTCGATTTTTTTACTTATTTTCTATTTCATTGATTACAATTAATCGGTTCTGTACGTTCTTTGTGCCTGCACGTTATTTTATAAGAGATTTATACTTCATTGTTATTAAAATACACGAATTTCTGTCAATTTTGATTATTAATAATTAAAGTATACCTATTAGGTTGATTTCTTATGAGAATTTTTTGAAAGTAATAATTAGAAAAATGTGTTTTGCGGCAGCGGCCATATTTCTTGCAGTTTTCAAATGTTTTTAATGAAAATGTACCAAACAAATATGTAGATATCGATCCTCTGTAGTCTTATTTCAATAAAATATTGTCAAAATGGCTTAAAAATCTCTTAACAATAACCCTGGCGAAAGTATCCGAATCAATCCGAACTCTAAACTGAATCCATTCGGATTGAAAATTTGTTTCGCATTTATTCGGATTGAACCGGATTGAGTTGGATTAATTTTTGACCGACTCGGAACGAACAAAATGTAGAATTTTTTCGGATTGTTTCGAATTAACTTGGATTGGTTCGGATACAGTTTCCGGAATGATTCGGATGACTTCGGATTGGTTCGGAAGGAATTCATAATTTTCGTAATCAGTTTAAACATAAAAATCTTAACTCCCGCTGTTCTCATAAAAATCTGAAATATTGAATGTTAATAATACGAGGAAGATTATAAATGTCACGAAGCACGATTATTATGATTCATGATAACTGCGGGAGTGTGTAAATAAAAAGTTACGACGTAAAACAATGTAAAAAGATACGAAATTATCTTTCCGGCATGACCGTGGTATCAGATAAAAAGGAACCATTCCATATGGCATAGATTTATTAATCTGAAAAATATTTTGTGTAACAGTTTCATAATTTTTTTTTTTTTTTTAGAAAAATGCGGTGCTTACTGCTACTGGGCCTATGTGTATTTCTGGTTCAACAATCCGTTGCACCACCAGTGAAAGACAAGAAACCAGAAAAGGACGAAAAGGAAGAACACCCAGAAGAATATGTTGAAAATGATGTAAATATTTTTCAATTTTTATTATTTAAACACACATTATGTGGCTATCTAACATTTTATTTTCATTTGCGCATCTAATTGATGAAATATACTTTTACAAGATAATAAGAATATTGATTTTATGTCATATAATTAAAAAATTGTATAGTTTTCAAGCAAAAAATGCGAATTTTCAACCCGGGAATAGAAATTTTCAGGAAAAAGTTAATTTCCAAGCAATCAGTTGAATGTTCAACCAAACAGTTAATTTTGCAGTAAAAGAATTAATTTTTATCCAAAAGAAAACGATTTTTCAACAAAATAGATAAATTCTCAACTAAATAGTTAAATTTTCAGTAAAAAAATTTTTTTTCCAAAAGAAAACGAATTTTCATCAAAATACATAAATTCTCAACTGAATAGTTAAATTTTTCACCAAAATTGTTCATTTTTCGAGCCAAAAATATGAACAGATTATTTTTCAACAAATTACTTAATTTTTGAACGAAATAGATTGAACAGTAGATTCGATGCTATTTTATAAATTTTGTTGAATGAATAGTGGAATTTTCAAAAAAAAAAAAAAAAAAAATTTAAAACCAAGAATGGTGTGGTTAAATTATCATTTAAGGGAATTTTCAATTCAAACACAAATTTTCAATGAAAAACAGTTGAAGTTCCTACCCGAGAATATTAATTTTCAACAGATAAGTTAATTTTCAATAAATTAGTTAAATGTTCAACAAAATTGTTAAATTTTCAGTAAAATAATTAATTTTTATCGAAAAGAAAACGAATTTTCAACAAAATACATAAATTCTCAACTGAATAGGTCAATTTTCCACCAAATTGTTAAGTTTTCATCCCGGAATACGAATTTTCTACAAAAAAAAATAGTTACATTTTCTACCCGAGAATATTAATTTTCAACAAAAAAGTTAATTTTCAACCAATCAGTCGTATTTTTCAGAAAATAGTTAAATTCTCTATTTGAAAAAATGAATTTTTATCCCAGAGAAAATGAATTGTTAACCAAATATATAAATTCGAAACTAAATAGTTAAATTTTTAGTAAACAAATTAATTTTTATCCAAAAGAAAACGCATTTTGATTAAAATACATAAATTCTCAACTAAGTAGTTAAATTTTTGTCCAAACTTGATAATTTTTCGAGCAGAAAATATGAATTTTCTAAAAAGCAGTTGAATTTTTTACCTGAGAATTTTAATTTTCAACAAAAAAGTTAATTTTCCACCAATCAGTCGTATGTTTCAAAAAATAGTTGAATTTCTAGTAAACAATTAATTTTTATCTAAAAGAAAACGAATTTTAAAAACAAAAGATTAATTATCTACCAAATAAGACTCATTTTTTTACTAAATAGTTAAATTTTACACAAAAATTGTTAATTTTTCGAGCCGAAAATATGAATTTTCTACAAAACAGTGGAATTTTCTACCCGAGAATATTAATTTTCAACAAAAAAGTTAATTTTCAACCAGTCAGTTGAATGTTCCATACAATAATTTAATTTTCAGTTTAGGAAATTAATTTTTATCCCAAAGAAAACAAATTTTCAAAACAAAAGATTGAGTTTCTACCAAAAAAGACTAATTTTTTACTAAATAGTTAAATTTCACACGAAATTTTTTAAAGTTCAAGCCGAAAATACGAACTTTCTACAAAAAACATTTGAATTTTCTGCCTGAGAATATTAATTTTCAACAAAAAAGTTAATTTTCAACTAATCATTCGTATATTTCACAAAATAGTTGAATTTTCATTTAAAAGAATTTATTTCTATCCAAAGAAAACGAATTTTTAGCAAAACACATAAATTCAAAACAAAATGGTTAAATTTTCAATAAAAAAAAATTAATTTTTTTTCCAAAGAAAACGAATTTTCATCAAAATACATAAATTCTCAACTGAATAGTTAAATTTTTCACAAAAATTGTTAATTTTTGGAGCCGAAAATGTAAAGTTTCTACAAAACAGTTGAATTTTCAAGCAAAACAGATTAATTTTTAACAAATTAGAAAAAACTTCAACTAAATAGTTTGAACAATAGATGTGATGCTAGTTTCTAAAATTTTTTAACTAAATATTGGAATTTTCAAAATAAAAACAAAATTTAAACCAAGAATGGTGTAGTTAAATTACGATTTAAGGGAATTTTCAACAAAAAACAGTTAAATTTTCTAACCGAGAATATTAATTTTAAACAGAAAAGTTAATTTTCAATCAATTAGTTGAATGTTCAACAAAATTGTTAAATTTTCAGTAAAATAATTAATTTTTATCGAAAAGAAAACGAATTTTCAACAAAATACATGTATTCTCAACTAAATAGGTCAATTTTTCACCAAATTTTTAAGTTTTCGTCCCGAAATACGAATTTTCTACAAAAAAAAATAGTTAAATTTTCACCCGAGAATATTAATTTTCAACAAAAAAAATTTATTTTTAACTAATCCGTCGTATATTTCACATAATAGTTAAATTTTCAGTAAAAAAACCAATTTTCATCCAAAAGAAAATAAATTTTGATCAAAATACATAAATTCTCAACTAAGTAGTTAAATTTTCCTCCGAAATTGATAATTTTTCGAGCCGAAAATATGAATTTTCTAAAAAGCATTCGAATTTCCCACCTGAGAATATTAATTTTCAACAAAAAAGTTAATTTTCAACCAGTCAGTCGAGTGTTTCACAAAATAGTTAAATTTTCAGTAAAAAAATTAATTTTTTATCCAAAAGAAAACGAATTTTCAACACAAAAGATTAATTTTCTATCGAAAAATGCTATTTTTTTTACTAAATAGTTAAATTTTCTACCAAATTGTTGACTTGTCAAAACGAAAATATGAATTTTCTACAGAAAAGTTGAATTTTCTACCCGAAAATATTAATTGTTAACAAAAAAGTTAATTTTCAATCAATCAGTCGTATGTTTCAAAAAATAGTTTAAATTTTCAGTAAACAATTTTTATCTGAAAGAAAACGAATTTTCAAAACAAAAGATTAATTTTCTACCAAAAAAGAATCATTTTGTACTAAATAGTTACATTTTACGCTACGTAAATTCTCAACTAAATAGTTAAATTTTCCACCAAATTGTTAAATTTTCGAGCCGAAAATATGGATTTTCTGCAAAACAAATTAATAGTAACAAAAATTAATTTTAAACCAAAAATGGTGTAGTTAAATTATCATTTAAGGGAATTTCCAATTCAAAAACAGATTTTCTACAAACCAATTGAATTTTCAACCCGGGAATATATATTTTCAGTTAAGACAATTAATTTTTATCCAAAGGAAAACGAATTTTCAACACAAAAGATTAATTTTCTACCAAAAAAGTATAATTTTTCACTAAATAGTCAAATTTTACATCAAATTGTTGAATTTCAAGCCGAAAATACGAATTTTCCACAAAAAACAGTTGAATTTTCAACCCGAGTATATGAATTTTCAACAAAAAAGTTAATTTACAACCAATCAGTCGTATATTTTACAAAATAGTTAAATTTTCATTAAAAGAAATTAATTTTTATTCAAAATAAAACGTATTTTCAACAAAATACGTAAATTCTCAGCTAAATAGTTACATTTTTCACCAAATTGCTAAATTTTCGAGCCAAAGAAAATAATTTCCTAGAAGACTTGAATGGCAAAAAAAAAGTGAATTTTCAACAAATTACATAAATGGTGTAGTTAAATTTTCATTTAAGAGAATTTTTAATTAATAAACGTATTTTCTACAAACCAATTGAGTTTTCAACAACAAATTTAATTTTCAACCAATCAGTTAAATGTTTCATAAAATAGTTGAATTTTAAGCTTAAAAAATTCATTTTTATCCAAAAGAAAACGAATTTTCAACACAGAAGATTAATTTTGTACCAAAAAGGAATGAATCTCAACAAAATACATAAATTCCCAACTAAGAAGTTAAATTTTCCACCAAATTGTTAAATTTTCAAGCAAAAAAGACGAATTTTTACAAACCAATTGAATTTTCAACCCGAGAATTTGAATTTTCAACAAAAAATTTTATTAACAATCAAGCAGTTGAATTCTCAAGAATATAGTTAAATTTTTGATTAAAAAAATTAATTTTTTCACTGAAGAAAACGAATTTTCAACACAAAGGATTAATTTTCCACCAACTGGTTGAATTTTCAACCAAGAAGATTACTTTTCTACCAAAGAGACGAATTTTCAACAAGTTACAAATTACAACCAATCAGTTTTTTAACATAATTCGATATAATTTCAACCAAAGAGTTGATTTTTAACATGAAATATAATAGTTGATATTTCAACAAAAAAAGAATTTTATTAAAAATAAAAAACCCTTGGATTTAACCAAGAAAAATGAATTTTCAACGAAAAAGTTGAATTTTTAATTTAAAAAAATGATTTTCTACCAAAAATGCCGAATTTTCAACCAGTTAAATTTTCCACCAATTTGTTCAATTTTCTGGCCGAAACTATGATTTTTTTCCAAATTGTTTAATTATCAACCAATAATTTAAATTTTCAATAAAATAGTTCAATTTACAGTTAAAAAAGTTAATTTTTAACTAAAATTATTATAGATCTTGAACCAAAAAAAAACCCTTCAACCAAGGTCGAATTTTCAACGAAAAATGTGATAATTGCCATTTCAACACAAAAAGAATTCAAATACAAATAAAAAACATTTGGATTTAACCAACAAAAATGAGTTTTCTATAAAAAAGGCTGATTTTTAACAAAATACGTAAATTTTCATCCAAATAGTAAAATTTTCTACCAAATTATCCCATTTTCGAGACGAAAATACGAAATTTTCTTAACCATAAAAATTGATTTTCTACCTAAAAAGTTGAATTTTCAACTAAATAGTTGAATTTTCGACCGAATTATTGATTTTTCAAGCCAAAAAGATGAATTTTCTACAAAACTCTTGAATTTTCAACCAGAAAATATTAATTTTCAATAATGAAGTGCATTTTTGACTAAAAACTTGCATTTTAACCATAAAAATTGATTTTCTACCTAAAAAAGGCAAATTTTCAACAAAATATTTAAGTTTTCAGTGAAAAAAAATTAATCTTTTCCAAAAAAGAGCAAATTTTGAACCAAAATTATGACTCTTCAACCAAACAAAATTTACTTTTTAAAAAGTTATTAAACTTTCAACCAAGGTGTTGAATTTTCAACAAAAAACGTAATGGTTGATATTTCAACAAAAAAGAATTTAATTTAAATAAAAATAAAAATTGTTAGATTTAATTAACGAAAACGAATTTTCAACAATATACTTGAATTCTCAACTGAAGCAGATTAATTTTGAACCAAACAGTTTAATTTTTAATCAATAATATTGATTTTCTTCCGAAAAGGAAAATTTTCAACAAAATACATCAATTTTCAACAAAGTAGTTAAATTTTCTACCAAATTATTAAATTTTTAAGCCGAAATTACGAATTTTTCACAAAACAGTTTAATTATCAACTCATAATTAGAATTTTCAATAAGATAGTTAAATTTTCAGTTAATAAGGTGAATTTTCAACTAAAATTATTGTGGATCTTGAACCGAAAAAAAAAACTTTCGAGAAAGTAATTCAACTTTCAACCAAGGTCGAATTTTCAACGAAAAATGTAATAATTGATATTTCAACAAAAAAAGGAATTTAATTAAAAATAAAAAACATTTGTATTTAAACAACAAAAATGGATTTTCTATAAAATAAGGCTGATTTTTAACAAAATACTTAAATTTTTATCCAAATAGTACAATTTTCTACTAAATTATTCCATTTTCGAGCCAAAAATACGAATTTTGAACAAAACAGTTTAATTTTCAACAAAAAAGTTAATTTTTAACCGAAATAGATGAATTTGTACCCAGACAGTTGTATTTTTAACCAAAAAAGATTAAATTTTTACAGAGATGAATTTTTGAACCAAAAAGATGAATCTTCAACAATATGGTTAAATTTTTAACAAAATAATTTTAACCAACAATAGTTAGATTTTCTTGTTGTGTTCTGTTAATTTAGTTCTCATTTATATGGAAAAACGGGAAAAAGAGAGGAAAAGCGAAAAGTCTCTGAAGCCTGCCATAAATAAATTAAAATTTTTGATAATTTGTAAACTAAAGAATAACATTTTAAATATTTGAAGTTCACTTTTAATACTTTCAAAATATTGGGTTAGAAAACTGGAAATTTAGCTTAAAAAATGAAGTTAATTTTCGATTTGCAACCAAATTCTTACTGATGAACACCAAACCTTAAATTCTTTTACAGCATGATAAACTGGAATACAGTAGATATTTGAAGGAAGTTGTAGATGTTCTTGAAAGCGATCCTGAGTTTCGTAAGAAATTACAAGAGGCCAAGGAGGAGGATGTCAGAGTAAGTGGATGATAAAATTTATAATCGTGTCTTTCCAGCTGAAATAAATTCAATATACTTTCAAATAATTCTTACACTTTTTTTCTAACAGAGTGGCAAAATAGCACACGAGCTAGAGTACGCGAATCACAACGTGCGCACAAAATTGGACGAAATCAAAAGAAAGGAAATTGAGAGATTGAGGCATCTTGCCACAAAAGAATTTGAATTAGAAAATGGCCTGGACATTGACCATATGAAAATTCCAGAACATTTGGATCACGAAAATCCACACTCCTTCGAAATTGACGATTTGAAGAAACTCATTGCTCAGGTTTGTATTCAATTTAATCTCTCTGTTCATGATTATAAAAATAAAATACTATGATCCTTTTTACCCTTCTTGATTGCAGACTACTAAAGATTTGGATGAAGTCGACAAGAAACGGCGAGAGGAATTTAAAAAATACGAAATGGAGAAGAAATTCGAACAGGAGCAGAAGCTGAAGGGTAATGGTAACAACCTTTGGTTTACTTAACATAATAATTTACGTAACAAAATAATTTGCTTGATGCCAACGCCCTGTTCATCTCAGAAATTGTCCCCTAGAGACTCAAGAACCACCTTCGCCGTTTCCAACTCTCGAAGATTGACTCGAGACACACAAAAAACACCGTCACCGTTACCAAACTATTAAAAATTACCCTTAGGCGTCCAGAAACCATCTTCGCCGTTTCCAACTCTTCAAGATTAACCCTAAACACACAAAAAACACCATCACCGTTTCCAACTCTAAAAAATTGTCCCCAAGATCCACCAACGCTGTTTCCAAACTATCAGAAATTATCCTTAGGCATCCAGAAACCATCCTCGCCGTTTCCAACTCCCGAAGATTAACCCTAGACACACAAAAAACACCATCACCGTTTCCAAACTATTACAAATTACCCTTAGACATCCAGAAACCATCCCCGCCGTTTCCAACTCTCGACGATTGACCCTAGACACACAAAAAACGCCAACATCGTTTCCAACTCTGAAAAATTGTCCCCAAGCTTCATTAACGCCGTTTCCAAATTATCAAAAATTACCTTCAGACATCCAGAAACCATCCTCGCCGTTTTCAACTCCCGAAGATTAACCCTAAACACACAAAAAACACCATCACCGTTTCCAAACTATTGAAAATTGTCCCCAAAATCCACCACCGCCGTTTCCAGCTCTTAAAAATTGTCCTTCACCAAAAAACCATCCTCGCTGTTTCCAACTCTCGAAGGTTGACCATAGACACACAAAAAATGTCACCGTTTCCAACTCTAAAAAATTATCCCCAAGATACACCGTCACCGTTTCCAACTCTAAAAAATCACCCCCAAGATCCAGCAACTCCGTTTCCAACTATCAATATTGTCCTTAGGCACTCAAAAACCATCAACGCCCTGTCCCACTATAATAAATTGTCCCTAGGCACAGTTTGGGATAAAAAAAGTAAATAACTTTGGAGCCTCGATGTGAAAAATGTCAACTATCTTCATTCAAAAAACTTTTTGTTTCAAGCAATCAAAATATTTGTGGGCGTCTACATGAAAGGGCCCTTTATGTTTGGTGCTAGTTTAGGAGATATTCATTTTTTTTCTAAGTCAGTATCAAAATTATTATTTTCGGGTTTAAGTGAGGGATGATACTAGGACCTATACTGAATTTCTTGGCACTATACTCCTGTTCCGAAATCTATCGGAGTGGACATATTTCATGTTCCATGAAAAAGTATAATCGTGCGCTTATAGCACTCGCCAACATTAAATGCGCCTTTCTCGAAAAATGGTTTTTCGAAGCTCCAACTTCAAAAATGCTCCGGTGGCTAATTTTGCAACCTAAAAGGTCCCTTAAGGGTCCTTTTCTTATGAACGCCCACATTTCATTCGCTTCTTCACATTTGACATCTAGTTTATGTAACGAAAAGTTTCCAATGCATAAGGCCAAGAAAAAGTAAGACTGGATTCAAAATTGGCAACCTTTCGGATTTCGTGCGGTCCCTTCCTGAAACCTAAACATTTGTTGAGATCTGTTGATTTATTTCAAAGAATATGTGTGTTTGGTCCAAAAAGCAATCATTATATTCTGAGAGCGGTGTGAGCGGCTGAATGACGGCTCTTGTTTATGTGAACTGAAGTAGAACCGGGAGCAGGACTAAAGAGGCCTAATGTCGTTGTCGCTAAGAGAGCTGGTGTTAATATGTAATCTCTAGTTTGTTTAGATCAGAATTCGGTACAAGAAAGACGTGCCTTCCAAAATGCTCTTTGAATAAAGCACTAGTTTGATATTAAAGTTACACTAGAACTCTAATGTAAGGCCACTTTCGGGAGTTGCCTCGCAGTGGCCTTGGCACTAAATTCGTCGTTAAATGAATGGTGCGGGGTGGCCTCGCATTGTCGGTCAATCTCATATTTCAGTGGAGACTTGATAAGAGACCGCACAGAACGTTACCAATTTTGAATCCAGTCTTATGTTTTCTTGACCTTATGCACTGCATCCTTTTTGTTATACAAATGAAAATATTTGTTTGGATCAACAAAATATTTAGTGAAAACCAAATTTCATTAACCAACAAAATTTGGTTGAATCAACCAGACATCTGGTGTTCCTTATGTTATTCATCAACCTAATTAACTTTTCACTTGATTCAGAATTGGATGAGGAGGCTCGTAAAAAGTATGAGGAGGAAGTTCACCAACTGGAAGAAAAACACAAGAAGCATGACCCTGTGAGTAAAAAATACGTTTTACAAAAAGTTAAAGTAAAGCAAAATAGATCTGACTAGAAAATGTTCATGTCCCTCTTGTAGTTGCATCATCCTGGAAGTAAACAACAGCTTGAGGAGGTTTGGGAAAAACAAGATCATATGGAAAGCCAGGATTTTGATCCGAAAACGTTCTTCTACCTCCATGGTAAGATTTAGAATTTATATCCTGATTGTCAGTTAAAATAATGTTACATGTTAAATAATATTGATAATTTGTTTCTCAAGATCTTGACGGTAATGGTGCCTGGGATCAAAACGAAGTGAAAGCTCTGTTTCGTAAGGAACTCGACAAGCTTTATGCCGAAGGACATCCTGAAGATGATCTTTTGGAAAGGGCTGAAGAAATGGAAAGAATGAGGGAACACGTCTTCAAAGAAGCAGATCTCAATAAAGACGGGCTCATCAGGTTTGGAAAATTCTCCTAAAATTGCATACACTTTTGAAATGCTCTTTCATCAACATTTAAATCTCTCTGAATAGTTTCCATGAATTTTTGCAACAAACGAAAAGGCCAGACTTCCAGAAAGACGAGGGATGGGAGACACTCGACGAGCAAGAAATTTATTCCAAACAAGAGTATGAAGAATTTGAGAGGCGGAGGCAAGAGGAACTTAAAAGGATGGTTGCCCAGGGCATGGTACGTAAAAAATAAACGATTCAATCTGACTGCTGTTTGAGCATGCTTGTGTCTTTAGTGAGTTTGCTGTGATGTGATCAAGTTGATTAATAGAAGAACGAAACAGTTTTTAACTAGATCCAATTGGACTGTTTCTATTGCATTGTGAAGTTGCTCTCTTTCGAGAAGCGCATGCTTTTTAGTATTTGTATAATGAGATTGTTTTCTCGCTAGCTACCACCACACCCGGATGTTTATGGACACCCTCAGCAGGTGAGTTCATTAGTATGAATATAGTAGTACTAGTATTGCAAGTGGCAATTTAGGAAAGAATAATTTAATCTTTTGAAGGAAATGGGAATTTATATTTATTAGAAGCATGTTAATTCTAGTAGCTCAAGTAAAATACGAGTTTTGAATAGTATGAACTTGAATATTGCAAAGTAGTACAAAATGAAAAGAAACCATATTGCAGGGATCGTAGTCGGCCCCTCTGTTCTCCCCAATTGTACTGCGTATGCGTTGTATCATCAGTCTCATTGGCTGTGAATGGCGCGCTTTTTTGAAACTACCACATATGTAAATCAATTTTTCATAATAAATCATCATTGTGGAAATAATAACAATTTTCCGATCACAAAATAGTCGTTTAGAGTGCAAGGTGAGATAATTATTTGATTGTACTCTTTACAAATGAATTATTGATTTTAAATTAAAAGAAAGGAATACCTTTTTTCACCAACGTAAGCTTTAAATAATTCATAATGTCTTTTTTGTACTTTATGATTATTATATATTGTGAAAAACTGATTTACATATTTAATCATTTCAAATCAGCGCGGGATTAACATCCAATGAGGTTGTTGGTGCGACGCTTGCGCAGTGCGGTTGGGGAGCCAAATTGGGAACACCCCATTTCTCCCATTCTTCCCCTTTTTGCAAGGTTTCAATTCATTTATTAAGAATCAAAAAGTTTTGATGATGCAAATTTAACAAATTTCTTAAAAGATTTATTTACTAATTTCGTAGATTTGAAGGACATCGTCGACAGCAAAGAAATTGCTAACGAAATAATCGACAAATTGAATTCGATGGATGCATCAAGTCTGTAGTTGCAACTTAAATACATCTTTGTAGAAGTAACAGGCTTCACAGGCCAAAATGCTCTAAAAACAGGGAAAACCGGAAATTTTTTTTACAAAAATAGGGAAATAAATTCTTTTAGATGAAATTAATGCAGGTACTAACTAATATCAAATTAAAACGGTAACACTTCAAATAGTTGATATTTCAACAACAAAATTATTATTTTGAATAAAAAATAATCCAACTCATCCAAAAGAGACGAATTTTCAACAATATAAAAATTTTGATTTTGAGTTGATTTTTCAGTGAAGAAAAAAAAATAGGGGTGAAGCCTGCGATAAATAAATTTGAATTTTGATTTATCTTTAATATTTTTAAGAGATGTAATAAAATACGTAAAATGGCGTATTAGGGAAAGATATGTTAGTTGTGATTATAAAAACAAAACTTTGGAAATCGAAAATAATATGCAAAACAGTAGCGTATATTAGGATCCTCTAGTTAAGTATAACTAATTTTAAATTGATTGTTTGGTTTTGGGTTGTTTGGCTTGGTTTTAAATGTTAGCAAATTGCTTATTTAAAAATTTTGTGTTTTCGTGAATAATGCATTCTTTTATTTTTTGTTTTTTACCCTATAATCTTTTTTTAGCTGACAAACAAATTTTCTCAATATCTGAGAAATTTCAAGTAGTGAAATTACATTAGAAAGAAGTTTAAAAGTGCAAGAAAACAACAGCAGAAAAAGTAGATTCACCAATAGTTTTTTTTTGTTTTTGTCTAAAATGTTTTTTGTTCTAGCTTACTTAGTAACATACTTTGAACACCTCAGATAACAATTCTTGCATTTTTTGTTAGCTAAAAAAAATGTAACTTAAAAGCCATCTGATGAATACATTTGTTAATAATAAATTCCCCTTTTGATCCCTCTTTCGGGAAAATTCCTTTTTTTACCGAAAATTGAACCACTGTATCACGCTTCTTATGTATTTTTTATTCTTGCAACTAATTTACGAACTGTGTTCACAGTTCCCTCAACAACACCCACAGGTACAGCCCCAGGGTCATCCTCAACAATATGTGCCACATCCAAATCAGCAAGTTCCGTATCACGGACAACCAGTGCCACAACAACCACAGTATCCCCCGCAGTATCAGCAACCTCAACAATATCAGCAATATCAGCAGCACATTCCACCTCAAGTAAATCCATCTCAAGGACAAGCGCCTCAACAAATTCCACCTCAAGGACAAGTGCCGCCACAATATCCTCCTCAAGGACAAGTGCCGCAACAATACCCTCAAGGGCAAGTTCCTCAACAATACCCTCCTCAAGGACAAGCGCCTCAACAATACCCACCTCAAGGACAAGCGCCACAGGGACAAGCGCCACAATATCAGGCTCAAGGACAAGTGCCACAAGGACAAGTGCCACAATATCAACCTCAAGGACAAGTGCCACAAGGACAAGTGCCACAATATCAACCTCAAGGACAAGTGCCACAATATCAACCTCAAGGACAAGCGCCACAACAAACTCCACCAGTAGGACAAGCGCCTCAACAAACTCCACCTCCAGCACAAGCGCCTCAACGAAATGCACCTCAAGGACAAGCACCTCAACAAATTCCACCTCAAGGACAAGCGCCTCAACAGAATCCACCTGTGAATGTACCAGCACCAAACAGTATTCCTCCTGCTGCGAATAAGGTTTGAAAATCTCCGGAAAAAGACTATCAGTTTTCAAACAACAGTGCTCTTTTTACCTGATAATGTAGGAACTTGAATGGAGAAAATCTCGGACTTTAATATGGAGATTTCATGGTATTAATGAAGAAACTGTAATTCTCAAGCGTCTTTTTTTAAGTTGAATATTTTTTATTGTACATTATTGTCTCCCGCTTCGATTCTTATACCTGACCAGACTGAAATCCGGCCCGAATCAAGGGCTGGCAACATCCGTCTTCAATACCCCTTTACTTTGTTTTTCATCAACAACTGACAAATATAAGACTTCTCAAAAGCCGTTCATAAATTACGTAAGATTTCGAAGATTTTCAACCAACTCTGTAGGTAATATTTAATAAATAAAGGTGTAAGAAATTTTTAGACGATCCAGTAATTGAGAAACTTACGTAATTATGAGAGGTTCCATTTATCACAACAATAAACAGTTTATACGTACATGAAATGTGTTTTTTTTAGGATAGTTTAATTCTAATAGAGAAAATGCGAATAAAAGGAATGTGTCCCCTGCATTTTTCGATTTTCAAGAACTAAATTTTGCTTCCAGCTAGGCAAGTAACTAAAAACAATGGAGAACTTTTCAAGACATTCCTCAATTTTAGATTTTTTAATCATTAATATTCCGTATCCCAAGTGTATTAATAGCATTTTTTTCTTTCCTCAGTGTCTTTTTAGTTTCCCCAGTGTTTTTTTTCGATCCTGTTTCCAACTCCAAAGTATTTTAATAAGTTCCAAGTGTTTTTTTCGATCCGTTTTAGAAATTCTAAGTGTCTTTTTCGAACCCATTTCCTCAATTGTCTTTATCGATCCATCCCTTTTCCAACTCTTCTAAGGCCAAAGTTCATTTCAAAGTATCAATTTTAGAGTCATTTGTGCCTCTTTTCCAATTTCACCACAATCAGCCGTTTCCAAACTTCAAAAATTCCTCGGGTTGCTCCTACAATTTGACCGTAATCAGCCGTTTCCAGTTCATTTCTCATCTTAATTTTACAATATTTCTAAGTCATCAATATTTCATGTCTCAAGTGTATTAATAAAATCTTCTCATTCCTCCAAGTGTCTTCAGCTTTCATAAAAACACCAAAGCTTCCCGTTTCCTTCAATTGTACTCGCGCGCCGTTTCCAATCACTCTAAATTGCCGCAAAAACACCAAAGTATTTTTCTAGATCCCATTTCCCCAAGTGTCTTCATCGATCTACCCTATTTGTTTCCCAAGTGTTTTAAGTATTTTTCTCGATCCCATTTGTTTCCCAAGTGTTTTTTTCGATCTCTTATTTAACTTCAAAAATTATGGTTTCATTATCAAGGATTAGTTAATTTTTAAATAGAATTACTATCCCATTACCAGTTATTCTATGTCCAAAGTTCATTTCAAAGTATCAATTTTAAAGTCATTTATACCCCGTCTCCCTTTTTTGCCGTTTCCAGTTCATTTCTCATCTCAATTTTACAATATTTCTACAAGTCATCAATATTTCATGTCTCAAGTGTATTAATAAAATCTTCTCATTTTCCCAGTGTTTTGATATAGCTCCTTCCCCTTTCCACGGTGTCTTTTTAGCACTTTTCCCTCTCCCCGTTTGCAGTTTTTCAACTAAATTCGCAAAGTCCAGGCACCTGAACATAACAAGGCTACTTTTCTTATCCCAAGTGTATTAATAAAACTTTCCCTTTTTTATCCCATCTCCCCAAGTGTCTTTATCGATCTGTTTCCCAAGTGCTTTAAGAATTTTTCTCGATCCCATTTGTTTCCCAATGTTTTTTTCGATCTCTTATTTAACTTCAAAAATTATGGTTTCATTATCAAGGATTTTAATTAATTTTAAAATAGAATTACTATCCCATTACCAGTTATTATGTCCCGAAAGTTCATTTCAAAGTATCAATTTTAGAGTCATTTGAAGGGTAGAAATGCAAAAGGAGTCAAGCGCCATTTTTCACTTTTTTCAGGAAAGAATAAAAACATGTTGTAAATTCAGCGGGACCATCTAAGAAAAAAATAAGAAAGTTCTTTCGAGATACTTTCATGCTCTATCGAACTAAAAAAAGTTTGCTCACGAAAAGCTATCCGTTTTCGAGAAATTGAATGAAACAGGTCACGTTTCGAGGTTAGATTTTGGGTCCGTATCGACTTTTAACATCTTTCAACATTCATTGTGGAGTCAATTTGCAGTATAAGAAAAAACAAAAAATTTGAATTCTAGCTATTGAATGGAAAAATTGATTTCCAAAAAGTTTGTTTAAAAAACATCATGCAGTTTCGCGAAATTTGAAAATCCAATTATGACTTCGAAATTGACATTTCAACTTTAAAATAATGATGATAGCAATAATAATTTTGCATATTTCCAAAAAATGAGGAATTGGGATTTAGGTTATTCAGTGCTGCACGGAAGGGACCCAATAGTAATCAAAAATAATTAGCCAGTGTCGAGAAAAATGAAATTTGGTTTTTTACTTTGTGGTTAGAAAAGCTTCTCGGACTGTGAACACAAGAACACAAATTTTGAAAAATGATGCCCCAAAAAACATCCTTTGGCAGGCTTGTGTAATAGAATTTATCTGATTTTTTGAGCTAATAAACCCGATTTCGAAAATTTGGCGCTTGACTCCTTTTGCATTTCTACCCTTCATTCATGCCCCATTTCTCCTTTTTACCGTTTCCAGTTCATTTCTCATCTTAATTTTACAATATTTCTAAGTCATCAATATTTCATGCCTCAAGTTTATTAATAAAATCTGCCTTTCAAAGTATCAATTTTAGAGTCATTTGTGCCCCATTTGAGCCCCTTTTCCAATTTGACCGTAATCAGCCGTTTCCAAACTTCAAGAATTCCTCGGGTTGCTCCTACAATTTGACCGTAATCTGCCGTTTCCAGTTCATAAAAACACCAAAGCTTCCCGTTTCCTTTAATTATTGTACTCGCGCGCCGTTTCCAATCACTTTAAATTACCGTACAAACACCCAAGCATTTTCCTCGATCCCATTTCCCCAAGTGTCTTTATCGATCCATTCCATTTCCCCAAGTGTTTTAATTCTTTTTCTCGATCCCATTTCTCCAAGATTTTTTAAAAATTTCTTATTCAACTTGAAAAATTCTAGTTTGATTATCAAAAATTAGTCATTTTAAATCAGAATTACTATCGCCGTTCCATTTCTTATATGACCAAAGTTCATTTCAAAGACGTTCCTCAACATTTTAAAAGATTTCTGATTTATTGGAACAGGGAATTTTAGAAAAGAAATCTGAGTTGGAACAGCGGATAATTTTTATTCATATGAATTACAATTCTGATTTAGAATAGAAAATTTAGTAAAACATATATAATTCTGAATTTGAAATGGGATAGTTTTTGTAAATTCCGCTTTTTATAAATCAGAATTAAAATTATTTCCCGAAATTTCCCGTTACATGTTAAGCCTGTTCCAAGACAAAATTATAATTCTAAACAAAAATTCCTATTATCAAGTGAATCTAAAATGAAAATTATAAATAAAACCAAATATCTAATTCTTTAGTTTTTTTTATTGTCAATTATACCATTTGGTAAAAATGTAATTTTTTTCAAATCTAAAAGTGCAACTGTTTGATTCTCTATAAATTTGAATCAATATATTTTTTTAGTAATACGAAATCAGTAAAATTGACTAATTCATCATTTGAAATAACTGAATCACAGATATAATTCAATTCTGATTGAAATTGGTAACCATTTTACTTATTTAAATCTACAGATTTAAAAATTAATCTATTTTTGTTGAGGACTCGACTATTTTGATGAGAATTCGTGTTTTTTTTTTGGTTTTTTTGTTGAGAAAATTCTTCTACTTAGCTGAAAGATGATGAAAAATCATTTTTTTTGTTGAAGATTCATTATTTTAGTTAAAAATTCATCTTTTTGTTGAGAATGTTTTTTTTTTGTTATTGAAAATTCTTATTTTTTGGTAGAAAATTAATATCGTTGAGTGAAAATTCGTATTTTTGGCTTGAAAATTCGAAAATTGTCTTGATTTTTCTTTTCTTTTTTGCTGAAAAATATTTCTTGTTTAAAAATTAAACTACTTGGTTGAAAAATAATTTTTTAAATAATAAAAACATATTTTGTGAAAAATTCTGACTTTTGGATGAAAATTCAACTGTTTATCCAGAAAATGAGTAACTTTCTTTTAAAAATTCATTTATTTTTGCTATTTGAAAATTTATCTTGTGGGTTGAAAATTCAGCTGTTTTACTAAAAACATATTTTGTGAAAAATTCTTATTTTTCGGTTGAAAATTATTCTTCTTGAATGAAAATTCATATTTTCGGCTTAAAAATTCAATTGTTTTGATTTTTTTCTCTTTTTTTGCTTTAAAAATATTTCTTGGTTAAAAATTCAACTTCTTGGTTAAAAATGAAAATGAGAATGAAAATTCATAATTTTGGCTTGAAAATTCAATTGTTTTGATTTTTTTTCTCTTTTTTTCTGAAAAATATTTCTTGGTTGAAAATTCAACTTCTTGGTTAAAAAATAAATTTTTGGTTAAAGATTCATCACTTTAGTTGAAAATTCATTTTTTTTTTGTTGAAAATGTAACCGTTTTATTAAAAACATATTTTGTGAAAAATTCTTATTTTTCGGTTGAAAATTCAACTGTTTAGCGAAAACATGAAAAACTTCGTTCTAAAAATTAATTTTTTGTTTTGTTAAAGATTTATCATTTTTTGGTTGAAAATTCATCTTTTGGGTTGAAAATATAACTATTTTATTAAAATTTATTAAGTATTTCATGAAAATTCATATTTTTTGGTAGAAAATTAATCTTTTTGGTTTGAAAATTTAACTGTTTATCCAAAAAATGAACTTTCTTTCAAAAATTCATTTTTTTGTTTGTTAAAGATTCATCATTCTATTTGAAAATTTATCTTTTCGGTTGAAAATGTAGCTAATTTATTAAAAATGTTTTTAGTGAGAAATTCTTATTTTTTGATAGAAAATTAATCTTGTTCAATGAAAATTCATATTTTAAGCTTGAGAATTCAACAAATTCAACAATTGTTTTGATTTTTTTATCTTTTTTGTCTGAAAAATATTTCTTGGTTAAAAATTCAACTTCTTGGCTAAAAAATAAATTTGTGGTTGAAGATTCATCATTTTAGTTGATAATTCATTTTTTAACTGAAAATTCCACTATTCCATTTTTTGGTTAAATAATTATTATTCTTGGTTGAAAATTTAACTGTTTGAAGATTATTTGTTCGTTGAAGTATCAACTATCAAATTCAACTTTTCCATTTTCTATTAAAAATTAATCTTTTTTAACGGAAAATTCGACTATTTGGGTGAAAATTCATGTTTTTTTAACTTGTCTTTTTTGGTAGAAAATTTATCTTTCAAGTTGAAAATTCAACTTTGAGGTTAAAAATTAATCTATTTTGTTATAAATCCGCTTTTTGTTTGTCGAAAATAATTTTTTTAACTAAAAATTCAATTATTCCATTTTTTGGTTGAATCTTTTTCATTAAAAAATTCAACTGATTGAAGATTCTTTTTTCATTGAAGTATCAACTAATTCATTTTTTCGGTTGAAGATTCATCTATTTAGTTGAAAATTTAACAATTTTGTTGAATATTCTGTTTGTTGAAAATTAACTTTTTAAATTAAAAATTGAACTATTTCATTTCTTGGTTGAGAATTAATCTTTGTTGAAAATTTAACTACTTTGTTGGAAAATTATTTTTTTTGTTTTGTTAAAAATTAATTTTTTCAAATGAAAATGTAACTATTCCTTTTTTTATTGAATTGAAATCTTTTTTTAGTCCAAGATTCAAGTACTTGGTTGAAGATTGATCATTTTAGTTGAAAATTTATTTCTTTCGTTGAATAATTAATTGTTTTGTTAAAAACAGTTTTCTTCGTTGAAAATTAATTTTTTTTCACCTGAAAATTAACTGTTCCATTTTTTGTTAGTAATTGACTTTTTTAAATGGAAAATTCAACTATTTGGTTATTATATATTCTTTAGTAGAAAATTGATCTTCTTGATTGAAAATGGAAATTTTTAGTAAAAAATTAATATATTTTGTTAAAAATTCGCTCTTTTAGTTGAACTTTCAACTTAAAATTTAACTATTCCATGTTTTCGGTTGAAAATTGATATTTTTAGTAAAAAATTAATGTATTTTGTTGAAAATTCAACTATTTTATTTAAAATTCATCTATATTGTTGAAAATAGTATTTAAAATTTTTTTTAAATAGTATATTTTTACTTGAAATTTTAGGAATTTAAAGAGTTGTCCCAAATTTAAAATTATAATTATTTACTGAAATTTCCGCCGCAACATATGACAATTCTTTTTCGCAAATTCCTTGTTCCAAGACAGGATATTGTAATTCTTGACGTGAATTTTGTTTCATTTCTTTTCCTAATTACAAATTTTATTTAATTATTTATTCTATACGGGAATTCCCTATTCCAATTGACAACATATTTTTTTTTTTACTGAAATTTCCTGTCTCAAACTAAAAAATTATAAGATTCTTTGCTAAAATTTTCTTTCTCACAGTAAAAATTGTAATTCTTGACGCGAATTTACTTTTTCTTTTATTTATTCCCTGTTTTAACTTAAAAATATAAATCTTTTAGAAAATCCCTCGTCTCAAAGTCAAAATTATCTGTTTTTACTGAAATTCCCGGTCCCAAACTAAAAATTATAATTCTATAGGGTTATTCTCTCTGTTCCAATTGTAAAAATTATTATTTTTTTACTGAAATTCTCTGTCGCAAATTCAAAAATTCTTTACTGAAATTTCCTGTCCCAAAGTAAAAGTTGTAATTCATGAAAATTTCCTTCATCTATCTATTTGTTTCCTTTATTTAATTTAATTTTCCTTTTATAATCTCAAAATTATATTTCGCTACTGAAATTCTATACCGCAACTTACAATTATATTTTTTTTCGCAAATTCCCTGTTCCAAGTCAGGATAATCGTAATTCTTGATGTGAATTTTGCTTTTCTTTTATTTATTCCCTCTTTTATGTGAAAAATATAAATCTTTGAGAAAATCCTCTTTCTCGAAGTCAAAATTACTTTTTTTTTTCTACTGAAATTCTCTGTCCTAAACTGCAAATTATAATTCTTCTGAAGCGTTTGCCCAAAAACTGAGCTGATGAGGGTTCAGGGAAAGAAAAAAACAACAAGACAGAAAGATTGCAATTTATTTTTCATATTTATTATTATTGCATACTGTTTATGTTAGTATATTACTTAGGTATACGTGCCAAGTAGCAACTTAAATTATGATTGCGTGATTCTGTTTGTTTGTAGGTAGTTTTGTAGGTAATTACTCCATTATATATAGGGTGTATTTATAGGTATAGTATATTTGTTAAGAACTAGAGTCGGTATAATAAATAAAAGAATCAACGGGTGGCGGTTTGCTCTCTTGACTACATCGTAACTGGATCCTCGCATCGATGCTAATTAAAAAAAAAAAGACATTTATCGTATGTGTCGCGTCTCGAGACACGCGCAATCGGTACGCTCAATTAAATAACAAATTGGACTATCTACTCAAGTCTGAAAGAGGACTCTCCTTATCGAAGAACGAAAACCTAAACTTAGAATTAAAAAAAAAAGTACAAAGTATCTCTGCGCAGCTCAGCTGTCCCCGCACAGCTCAGCTAACCCTGCGCAGCTTAGACTCATTACATTCATCGTAACGATATTCTAAATTCCAAGACACCAGCCGCGTGTTTCTATTTTCTTAGAAAAAAAAGGATCTCCTTTTTTTTGGCATTACATATACAGTTATTCACAGCCGGGCGGGTGTCTCGATTTCCCTTTTTCGGCATTTCGCAGCACGCAAAAAAAATTAATCACGCAGCTGCTGGGCAGGAATTAATTTTTTTTGCGCGAAACACCACGTCAGAAAGGGCCACAAAATAAATAGTAGTAACAGAAGACGGCAAACGATGAGATAAAATAATAAATATGTTACACGTGCGCCAACACAACGAACAATGCCGTACATTCTCTCTATTTACAATAATAATCATAATGATAATAATAATATATGGATAAACGTAAGGTGCGAGTCGCGCGCTCTGTGCGTTCGTTATTTCGTATTTCATTTGAGAAGCTCTGTTTATTAATGTACAATTTTCCGCCCTTTTTATTTCTTGCGATAAAGATGTTTTCTTTCCTCATACGTTCGTTTGGAGACTACAGAAAAAATTCAAGATTCGCTCGCTATATCGAAAAAGACACTGAATTTGTTCGAAATTTTGTCTTGACTTCAATCTCACTACAATTAACTAAAGACTACCTAAAAGGAACGAGTTTACACGATAATTCTTGCGTGACTTTATTTATTTTTTTGTTTGAAATAAAAAAATTGTCCAATTTACGCACCCAGCTACCTTTTCGTCAATATAATATATCAATTTATATAATATATATACTTCAATATATATTTTTTCCGTATCTTCTATATCAATAATAGCGCACTAGATACTTTTTTGTTCACTTACTTTTTAGGTATGTAATATATAGGTGTTTGTTTTTTCCTCTCTATATCAAAAAACGTGGAAACGAAATCCTCAAATCCGCTCCACTCTTATTTAATTATTTATTATTCTTCCTCTCCTTTGTTCGAAATTAAAAGTACCTCAAAAGACATGCCATTCAGGGTATGTGTGGAATCCAAAACAGAAATTTTGTCGGACGACGCGCACGAAACTTTCGAATTTCGCGCGCGACTTTTTACTTTCAGTCATTCGATACATACACGCAATTTTTGCTCACTCGTTTCCGAACTATTTCGTAATAAAAAAATAATTTTCGTACTTTTCGAAATCTTGAAAACAAGATTTTTTTTAAATTTTTATTATAAAACTCTGAACTTCATACCAGGAACGAGAAAATACTTTTAACATGACAAAGGCCGCAACGAGTGAGCAAAGCTTTTGCCCCTCCGCATTTAACACGAAAATTTTGAATGCTTTCTTTCACTTACAAGTCACGATCTACGGGACTCTTTTTAAAAAATTTTTTCATTTGGAAGGCACTTTCTACTTTTTTTCATTTCTTTATACAATATTTAATTTTAATCCTCATCCTACACTTTTTTCTCTCGTAAATCTCTCCATATTTTTGCCGCGCACAAAATTTATCTTTCGCCCACCTTTTTTGAACACATTATGCCTAAATCGTAAAATACCTTCAGCCAAGATCTGTAGTCTTAATCGATTGGAAATTAAAAATAGATTAGTAATAGGTACGCTACACGTTTCAAAAACGCCAAATACAGTCCTAGAATCTCACTTTTTATTCTTTTTACAAAGTCACGGCAAGTATTTCTGAATCTGACGAAACTTGCCCGTGAAATTTTGTCTATCGCTCTCTTATCGTTCGTCCTTCCTTCATTCGCTCACATTTGATCATCTTTCTTTTTGTCGCGCAAAAACATTTTTATCAAGAATATCATCTTTTTCCATTCGCGCTGTGACAAAACTGACGATAACGAACGAAATATCAATCTCATATTGCAGCGCTCGAGTCGAAGCGACAAACGCTTCGCACTTTCCTTTTCAACCCTTTTCCACTTCTTTTTCGTCTTTCCTGACGCTCGCGAAGGCCACTTCGAATTTTATTTTCGTCATCAAACGTACAAGAGCTCCGGAATCAGAGACCGACATTTTATTAATTTATAATTTCAAAAGAAAAAGGAGAACATTCAAATTTTACCGAATAAAAATGTCTTTTTCCCCGAAAATCTCTCTGAATTATACAAAAAACGCCGCCGACCCTGTTTCAGGAATCGAGAATGTTTTTAGAAAAGACAGTACAATATTAAAATGGATATTCTGCTCTAACCAAAAACATTGACCCATATTTTTTAAGTATGTTTTTGGAAAAGAATTTTAATTTTTAAAAAAATTTCAAGGAATTTTAAAAGATTTTTAGAGACAATAATATGTACTACATTTACTGACCTAACCAAAAACAAAGACCCACATTTTTTGGAATATGTTTTTGTCAACGATAATTAAAATATTTTATTTAATATTTAAAAATTCGACAATTTTACAAATTAGTAGTAACAGTAATTAAAATTATTTCAGATAAAAAATCGTGCGAGGCACGCGGTGCTGTTTATACATGAAATGTTACCGATAAGCCCATTTTTGGACAATAATAAAGTAAATTATTGATACTGTGGAAATAATATAGATGGCGCACTGTATTTCAGATACCAAATATGTGAGATCGATTAATCGGAAGAAATGAATGGTTAATTTTGGAAATGGATACTACCCAAGTCAAAAAACATAGACCCAAATTTAGTAATGTTTTTGGAAAATGTAGTAACTGTACCATCCTAATCAAAAACAGCCCAAATTTTTCAACCTGAAACGGGTGTTGGCGCGTGCTTCTTCCTTTATATAAATAAATTGATGATACTAAAAATGAAATAATTTAGGTAGACTTTTGTTGAAAATTATCAAGAAATCGGTGGACAAAGGCCGCATGTGTCCGCGCGTCATTTCCAGACGATCGAAGATCCTTGGAAGGGGAATACAGACTGGATAGAATTATTGGCGATGTAACAAATTTTGAAAAATAGCACGATCTTCCGAAAAAAAAGCATATCGTCTCACGCTCTCTTTCACAGTCTCGCAGAATCTGTCATACCTTTTTCAAAAAGCGCAAGTTTGAAACATTCTCCCGTGCAGATTCACACATTATCATTTTTGTCTTAAATTTGTTTCTTTCTAATCCCTAAATCTTAGAATTTTTATACTTGGCATACCCCAAATATGGCAGGAAGGCAATTATTACACTTAATAACGTACAGCGATCTATCTCGCCGCTATCGCCTCGCTGAGTCCCTCGTTACATTTTTTCTGTCGTCCAATTGTCTCTCCGTTGATAGATAATTGGTAATTTTGTACATATTTCCGAACGGCGTCGTGCTCTTTCCTGTTTCCCTTTACTTTTCATTTTTTTCTCAAGTATTGGCAGCGGTAGCAGCAGTGATTCCTGACGCTGATCAACGTCATCATTTCTCAGAGGCGGCAGCATCAGGATCATGATCATGATCAGCGTCATAATCAGCGTCATCGTGGATTGCTCTTTGGGAGTCGATCGTCAGACCCTAATTATTCACGTGAATAATGAAAGAGCAATCTCATTCCGTCCTATTTTCTCTGAACCTTTCTAGAAAGTTACACGTGCCGATGGCGCAGGCGCAACGCGCATACGCGCACGCGCTCGCGCACGTCCATCGTTTGTTGACTAGAAAATGCTGGCCTTTGTAAAAACTTTTTAACGGTCTCTCTCGCAAAACTGCGTTTCAGAAGCTTCAGAGTACGTTACGCACGTCCAGAAGTTTCCTTAAAGCAAAGCATAAACTAGAAAAAACCAGCTATCTTCTTTTAAATCCAAATCTCCTGATTTAAAAGTTGAGTGAAAAATACTCTCGCAATATACATACATATCTTATTACAGAAATGCTTGAATTGAATAGCTGGTTTATTTCTACCTAAGATATATTTTGTTCTGTTTGAGTCCTTCAAAAAGGATTTAGAATTGTACTAATTGTACTTATTTGATCTAAAATGGAACTAACAATAATAAGATAACATTCAGTGAAGCTAGCCACTAAAATAAATATTTATCCTATCAGTTTAAAAAATGTTAAGATATTCGTATACCTTTTTAATAAACGCATCACAAAATGCTAAATTCCATAGATGACTTTAAAATAAGTCTTCAATAATATACAAACTATTCTATACGAATATTAGTTTACAATTCGCAATCTATTTCCACTTGTCACTACAGTCTTGCACAGAGATGTAAGTCAAATATACTTCAGTAAAGCTATTTTTTCAAAGAAAACAATCGTATTTTACAAATTTTGATTCATGCACTTCTAGCTAGGAACAGAAAACTCGAATATTTCAACTTACATCCCTTCTTTTCGAAGGACCCTGTCTTAAAAATGCCGCTTCTTCACGAATGTAAAAACTAACGCGAGTATTCTATAATACAGGAAGACTTTCAAAATATCTGAACAAAATGTTTATTCGTGACGACAATTTACAGTTCGTCATTCTCTTGAATTTGGCACGTGTCACTCTGAAGAAAGGATCCAAATATTTACCGTGACATCGACAATTGGAGAGGCTTGTCACTCTAGATTAAAAACTTACGAGATATGAAACTTGTCAAGATTTATAGAGTCCGGAAACCTCAAAGAATTATCGCTTTTCCTGTTTTTTGTTATTGTTTTTTTATGCACGATTACAATTTTCATTTATAATTCTCTGAAATAATAATAGATATATTTATCGGCACATTTTCAAGGCTCTCGATATCTCTAAATTTATTTGATACATGTACATGGAAAGAAAATTTTCAAGTGTGGAATGTCTTCCGATTAGGGATGGACGATCTTCATTCGAATATTTATGAATCGATTAATTCATTTGAACTCTTATCGACCATTCATTTTTTCTGATTTCTCTGAAGGATGTGAATGAATTTTACAGTATTTTAAGCAAAATTCAACTGTCACTTGAGAGGGTGAAAGAACATGAAAGTCCACTAGGTGCGTATTTTTTCTTTCGATCCAATACGCACCTAGTGGATTTTGATGTACTTTCCCCGCCAAAGCAGCAACGCACATCTCGCGACCTCTTCTTGATAGAGATTTTAAAGGATCTCAAGAAATCTCTAAGGATTTAGAAAGATTTCAATCAATTTTGATCCAAAATCGTGCGAGGCACGCGGTGCTGTTTATACATGAAATGTTATCGATAAGCCCATTTTTTGACAATAATAAGGTAAATTATTGATACTGTGGAAATAATATAGATGGCGCACTGTATTTCAGATGCCAAATATGTGAGATCGATCAATCGAAAAAAATGAATGGTTAATTTTGGGAATGGATTCATTCCGTTTCTTGGAGAATCGCTCATCCCTAGTTCCGACTGAAATGAAAGTTGAAAATCAAGAGTGAGGATGGCCTGTGGTAAGTTGCATCCTGAAAAAGCGTTTTGCTCGTGCTGGCTTTGAAATTGGCCCAGTAGGCCCTTAGTTGCTCAGTATCACTTATATATGAGTAGACGACGAGGCGTCGGTCAGCCGTGAATCGTCTCTTGCGAACACTTACAAACTATTATACATTTGGCATTAACGTATAGTATCGTATATGCGTAGGTATAAATAACGTAGTATGTACTTGCTCTTGCCTCGCACGTCCGCGACAACGAGCGACGAGTCTACATTTATATGCGTATTTAATGCGTCCATCGACACGACACGACACGATTATCTAGAGTGGAAAGTGGCGCAGCGCTCTAAGGCGGCATGCGGCCGGGTCTCTCTACCATTCACTAAAAGTAAAAGAACGATACGTGGGGCGAGCGAACGAACGATTTTCTAGCTTATCATCGAACTCGGGACACGAACCTCAGAGGTTGCGGGCAACAAGTGCTGGCCCAGTCCGATGAGTCCTAGCGACGCGACGAGAAGAACCGGGACGAACGTACAAGTCATCATATCCTAAAGCTACATTTCGTCTTCTTTTGATTGTTAGCCTCGCCTTCTAGACGCTGTCCTTGTACACGTAAAAAGTAAATAATACCCTCTTCTTAACATCGTTATCTTACTTATATGTATAAGCACTCGTATGTATATATGTATAGAAAGATGCGCCAAGGATCCTCGACAAGGGGCCTGATCCTATTCCTCGATCCTGGTCTCATTCTTTGATCTTGACCACGAGATTCGGAAGCGCGCGAATGACTTGAGTAACCGTATTCCTCAGACCGTTGCTGCGACCTTCTCTCCGTCCTACCTATTTTGATAGCTTACTCGCAGCGAGAGTCCGTGAGAGGCTCAAGTTTCACCGCGATTTTGTCCTTTTCCTTCATGTGAGGACTTTTCACAAGGTCGGCTATGTCCTCCTGGAAGAGATTCTCCGGCCGAGGACTGACGAAGCTCCGGGCCGGTTTGTAGGTCATTCCACTCACGCCGATGCCAACTTCCACACTACTGGGTATGTGTCCTGGATCCATTAGGGGCCCAAGTGGACTCGCGAGGGGACTTTCTAGTGGGCTTTCGGGTGGTCCGGATCCTGGACTCGCTAGCCCTAGGTTCAGGGGTGAATTGCCGTTGTTGTTATTGCTGTTGCCTCCGGGGCCACTTGTGTTGTTGTTGTTGTGGTGCTGGCTCGCCTGCTGCATCGCCGCCTGAAGATTCGACGAGAGACTTGTCGAGAGATTCGTCGCAAGCATGTCGTGCTGCTGGGAATGCGCCGCTGCCACCATACTGCACATCTGGTGCCTCAGACCTAAACAAAGAGTAGAATATTCAAATATCAACAATTTTGGATAAGTTTCAATTTTTCGTTTGATACATTTCTTTCAAAATGTCTTTCAAGTTTTAAATCGGCTACGAAAAATTCACAGGACTTGTGAGGAACTATCCTTATTTAGCTTATTTGTGGAAAGGAACCCACAGATACGAGTTTTTCTGGAACCAAAAGAGGACTACAGGGTTAGAGGAGTTTCGCTCACCTAAATATTTTTTTCGGAAGAAAAGAAAAATAGTTTATAATCGTCGAAAGCCGAACAAATGCTGCCTTTTTAGCGGAGGACAGTTTCGACGCACACTTAGGGGTTTTTGTTCGATTTTCGGCGTTTATAAAATATGTATTTTCTCCTTTTTCCGGCAACAAAAAATTTGGGAGCGAAACTTCTCTAACCTTGCAGTCCTTTTTAGGCTCCTTGAAAACTCGTTCTCTTCCACAAATAAGTTAAATCTGAAGTGATGAGGATTCACGCGTCAAAATGTCCTCACAAGTCCTTTAAGCAAGTTGTTGAGTAAAGAAGCACCAAGGATCACAGGCAAAGAAAAGTCTTTCAAATTCAAAACCAGCTACTGAAAATCGTTCTCAACTTTAATATTTAAACTCTTGACTTTAAACAAATATTCCAATTATTCTAAGTATATTGTTGAGTAGTTTCAAACAGAATGAATAATTAAAAAAAAAAAAGAAAAAAAACCTTCAATGCTTAATGGAAAAATACAAAAATACAATAGAAAACAAATATTTTAATGCAAATCTAAGCATCGTGCAAGCAAAGCTCCCAATATACAAAAGATCTGCAACTCTTGTATGCACATGAAGCAGGAATTGATTGTAGCGAGAAAAAAAGTAGGATAAAGTAAACATTGAATAATAATATCGTACATCTGGGAAAATTACATTTAAAACATGCCCAGACAAAAATAATGAAAATTAAACTAAATTACATTCATAAAATAAATAAATTAAAGGAAGCAAGATACATATAAGCAATAATAATTGTTTTCGAAATATGGCTCCTTTGTTAAAATATGTACCTTGAATGTCAAACATGTGGTTGCCTTCAAATGATAGTTTCACTTTCTCCTTAGGACTTCGTCTTCTATAATTCTCTGTTGTGGAAATAAAGACAATTTTTATAATTTCAACCACTTCTCACTCAACTTAATTATTGCTACGTGTGAACACATGAGTTTTCATTTAATACTATATGGCTTTGATTTTGATAAATTAATGTATTACTTTAATTTTCCTTTCCAAACAATACCCATCGACAAGGTTCATTAAAAACATTCAATAAAGAAAACTCGATTGACATCTCAAAAACTAATTTCCAAAATACTGTTTCGTCAAGATAAGATTCAACATCGATCACACTTAAAGTCACATCTCCTGGACATGAATTTAACTTGCTGTCGATCTCAGCATAATAAAGTAACTAAAAGATTGAATAAAAGTACTTGGAACTCATATTTGATATGAAATATATCATAAAAATGTGCAGAAAAACTTGCCTTGTGCGACCGCTGCAACTGCAGCTGCTGCAGCTGCACCGGGACTGACTGCACCTTCCGGTCCATTGCAGGCAGCGTAATTTGCCAAGCTAGGGTACATCGTGGTTGGTTCGTCTTTGACGATGTGAGGCGAGTGTCCATCACGAAAAACGACTGCCCGAATCACTCCACGTATATGCTCATCAGGCCAGACTCCTAGCAAAATCCTCTGTGGTCTCCCTCTACCCTTTGGTCGAAGATCTGTACAATTTAATCAAATTATTACAATTTTGAAGTGAAAACTTGATTCTTGACGCGTCCTTCCCTCGTTTTCAATCACTAGAGTTCCAAAATGGGATGGAAGTTGGACAGCAATTCCATGGAGATTTGGTTGGGAGTTGGACAGGAGTTGGATGGGATGTGGGATGGAACGGGGAAGGATACGTGGTATAGTTAAATAGTTTATAGATTATGAAAGTCCACAGAGCTACAAAGAGGTATCAACAGATCAACAGATCAACTGACACACCAGGGCCGATAGGCGAGGATCGATGCGTTAAAGATAGTTGAGGCTGTTAACGCGGTTTAAAAACAAGCTCGATAACGTTCACTGAACAATAAAATAACGAATTAAAGCGACCCGCGTAAACACAATAGCTGACAAATCAAATCGGCTAACCGCAAAAGAGAACGTGCCCTAATACTCGAAACGTATGAGTCGTTGCTCGATGTAATAGCGTCTTTTACGAGCGCAACTAAATCTACCGCAGGACCTCGAATGACCCCCTCGCTCTCTGAAATCTAAATGTCATGGCACGTGTTTTTACACTAGAAGCAATATCATCATTTTTCAATTTATTCCATCAAGTTGAGTCTAATTTTAAAAAACAAAACATAAATTTGCTAAATGGAAAAGCAAAACTTGTAAAGGCTTTTCATACAATATTTCGGTTTTTAGTTTTGCTGATTAACGTAAGTATGTATATTGCATCAATAATGCTTCAAGTCAAAGTTTATTAAATTCTTTTTCTTTATTGCGGTTTCTTTTCACTCGAGTACTAGCGTACGTGCCAACTCCAAAGGTATATTATTACATGATTCTTATTATTCTTATAAATGTTTAGAAAAAATTCTGAATCAACTTGAATGATGCAAGAGTGGTACCTGTATATTATATTTTACATTCTACACAATATGATTTTACTATTACCAGCAAAAATAAGGATATTCTTGAGAGACACAAGACAGGTAAAAATGATTGCTTATTCCCAGTTGTAACTCATAATTATAGTAGAGACTATATTTTTATTCTTGACTATTATCGTAATTATTTTTATTGTTATTATTATTTATTGTATACCGCTACGTTTCTAGTGCGAGTAGGGTCATTGATCTAGGAAATATTTGTCAGGCGAGGAAAGGAAGTGCCTGTCGGACCTGATATGACGTCAAATCGTACTGAAAATGGCAACTAACACTCACCGGCCCCGCCGTCGGCGCTAGGCCCCAGCATGTTGTGCACTCGGTTTGCATAGAGAACGAAGGTGGGATATGGGATGTCGTATTTTCTGAAAAAGACAAAAAAAAACATGTATTGTATTAAAATTGCATTTTTACAAATATAGATAACAAGGGACCTCTAAAGTCTAAATGTCTAACAAAACTTTAATGATATATACCGTTAATAATTATATTTGATGTTAATTCTTTATTGTTGTGAAAAAATTCCCACGGATAGTACGAGATTTATTTTTCACAACCTCATACAAGCGAATTCCATCCTAATTCTTAGTCTTGTAAAGCCACCTTCAAATGCACAACAAACAATTGGCAATAAGTGCTTTTTAAAACTATTGATAGCATCCATCATTTATCTGTTAAACAGTTTCAACATTCACATCGAAAATCTAAAGCCAAATGTACTGACGGCAAATATTAAAAATAATACACTGAAACTTTTGACATCACTTTTTAACCATATTTTAAGATAGAATAAGTTGTAGTTCGTTTACATTGAATACTCCTACTTCAGAGAATATTATAAACAAGTAGAATGTTTTATTTGCGTTCTTATTGCCGATATTTTGTTCTACTCTACTTTGCTAAATATTATTTCACATGGTACTGCTGACAACGTGACGTACTACAATGACGTAAGAATTATTTCTCTAACCTCGGTGAAACTTTTGCCGAAATACGTTCAACGATATTTATGAAAAATGCTTGTTAGAAAACCTAATCGTAATTATGAGAAATATTCATCTTTCTTTTAAAGATGTTTCTAAAAAGTGTTTGTTAGAAGACCAAATTGTACCAGTAAGATAAACAAAATGATATTTTTAACGATATTTCGAAAAAATATTTGTTAGAAAACCAAATCGTAATTATGAGAAAGATTCATCTTTCTTTAAAGAATTTCTAAAAAGTGTTTGTTAGAAGACCAAATCGTAATTATGAGAAAGAAAAAATGTTGTTTTGAACGATATTTCGAAAAGGTGTTTGTCAGAAGACCAAATCGTAGTTACGAGAAAGATAAAAGGTTACTTTTAACGATATTTCGAAAAAGTCGGTGGGTGATTTTTTTTATGTTCGTAAGCAGGCAGATGAACAGCGAGCACTTTCCGAGAAACAAAACATAATCTTGAGATTCACCTTTTATGATTCATTTTCTCGATCTACATTTGGATGCATAAAAAAGTGGCTCTTAGAAGACTAAATAGTACTTATGAGAAAGATTAAATATTACTTTTAACGATATTTTAAAAAGTACTTGTTAGAAGACTAAATCGTAACTTGACTGTCCCGAAGAAAATTGTCTAAACGAAAAGTTGCGAATGTAGATTGTACCAACTATATTATGCTGCGCTAGAGTATCGTATCTCCATTTACGAATAAATCTCAGAGATACGACACTTTATTGAAGTATAATATATAGTTGATATTCTGTTTTCGCAAATCTTTATTGAGGAAAATTTCAATTGTGTGGTGTGGATTTGATGCATAAACGTCATGTAAGTTTCTAATCTCGGACATGTTGTACAATCAACATTTGAAGGGTGGCAGTACAGAACTAGATAATCAACATGGGATTTTGTTAGGGATGCGAAAAAAACATTCTGTAAAATCGGAATCACTATCTTAAAGATAAAACAAAAGTCCTTTCTCAAGCTGAAGTGTTGCTGAAAATGGATGTGGAAGAATCTCAAAAGTAGCACTGACCTAAAATTGGTTAGGTTAGCCAATTTCGAGAAAATCAATCGGCTTTGGACAGCGATTATAAATCGAATATTTAATTATTGCAAAAATAGAAACATGCTTAACCAGAGTTTGTATAAGTAAGGTTTGATGTTCTTTTTTGTCCACATGATCTCATATCAAGATTGAAATATTAGAGAGGAATTTTGTCACAACTTGAGAATAAAATGAATATTTAAATATTGATACAAGACTATCCATCAAATATAAAATATGCCGTTAATATTATACGAGGTCAGAAACTCAGAACGCACCTGGCAGCTTGACTAAGTGACAGTCCTTCCTTGAGTACGCTGAAGATCGCCTCCGCCATGGTTTCTGGTCTCCAGGACTTGAGTGGTCCCCTTTCTCGGAAGCGAAGGTTGTGCACCAGGCTCTGATTGGTGTTCCAGCACTTTTGCCACATCGACTGCAGCTGGTACTGGTAGCTGTCTGCTGTTACGTCCCCCCATGGAAAAGAAAGGGAGAAGACCATTAGCACATGAACATCCGTACAAAAACATTATTACAATATAATCTTGAAAATCAAAATACATACGTACGTTTAAAAATGTCAAGTAAAATTTAATGAACCTCGATTCTACGGCTATATTTTCAGAATCCTTTTTGCATTCTCATTTTTCTTCGCCAGTACAATTAATTATATTCTTGGACAAAAGAAAGAATTCGAAGCTCGTACCATAATAAGACCTATTAAGTACTATTGGGTCTCAAACAAAACTAGCGTGGATTATTTTTTATCAGTGGGCAATTATTGTCAGATGAATTAAGTGTAATTATATCTACTTTAATACTGATATAGATATTTGTGGATATATAAGTACACATCACATTTTTTAACTATATAGTGGTGGTACGTTGAAGTGAAGGTCGTCTAAAAACAAAAAGAAAATGTAGGTACATTCTAAATACGAAGGACAAACTAATTATAGAAAGCACTTTGGGTACCGTCATACAGTAACAATCAAATTATAATAATAAAAGAAACTCGTAGGTGTAAAAGGTCCTCATACACTATTATAAGCGTTAGATTCCATTTGAAAGGACCTCGCGAAACAAAAGGAATTCACACAGGAAAAGAATCATTTGTGTATGTAAATAATATAACTAATTGAAGAACCGCCAATGGTTGAATAATGAAAAATAGTATTAACTTGATTCTAAAAAAAAACTTGCCTTTTTAATAATGTTTCCGTTGGGTAAAAAATAGAGAGAAATGAAAATTGAAAAATATATTTGTACAATATTGTTTTAATTTATAAAGGAGGATGGACATTTATAGTGAGCACCAAGTACGCAGCATGATGGCCTCGATCCGGAACGATTATTTAACAGTTAAGTTATTGAGTCTAATTAGGGCTCCTCCAATTTAATGATTAATACAATTAATTGGAAAACACGTGTACAGAAGCGCTCTGTCGTTTGTGTTCTATACGAGACCATCACTAGCATTAGACGAGTAGAGGCTAATTAACTAACTGCGCTCTGAAAAATAATTATTTCGTCTCACAAGCGATACATATATAAAAATGCGGACTTTCGCCGAATCAAAAGTCGATTAACTCTTATCTTGAGGCGATAATTGCTCATTTAATTTATATTTATATTGTATCTTTTAAAAAATTCCGCGATCAGTTTTTTTATCAAGCGATTTCATCACACTCTCGAGATCAAAATATCTCTTTTAAATAACCACACATTTTCTCTCACACTCATTCTCTTACTCGTAAATTTATAAATAGACAAGTATTTGTTCTTCCAAAATAATGTGTTCTTTGAAGAAGGATTTCATCTTAATTTACAATATTGAATATTATAAATGAAAAAATCAACGCTATAATAGTCTAATACAAATATGGAATTTACTATTTATTTATTTTTTAGAATTAAAGAGCATTCAATTCTTAACAAACGTACGAATCGATATTTGAACTTTTTCAAATTTGTAACCTACTTTTTTTAAACAAAGTAAGACAAAAGTGTATTTTTAAGAAAAATATTTTTGTTCTCAGCTCTTAACCATAGTCGAACACTTGGCAAGAAAAAGTAACGTTTTTTCTGAGACCGTGCTTATTTACACAATTTTGCACTCTTCTTGTAAATTTTTTTTTTATAAATAGGCCAAAAATTAAACAAATAAAAAATATCGCTTCGTACATTTAATAAAAATTTGAATTATTCACGATTTGCATCACTGTGCGCCAGTGTCGCAAATATTTTTTTATCGGTCGCAACGATACTAAATACGAAGTAACTAGACGTAAATATACGTCAAAATACAAACAATAGAAGAATAACAATTTTTTAAAATTATTCTAATTTCTCAGTATTTAAAGTTATCACTTGACAAATTTAACAGCCGCAAGGGAATGTATTGTGCAACTCAAGTAAATGTTGGAAAACTTAATTTTAGTTAACGTTGAAGTTAAAAAAAGAAAGGCAAAAATCGATGTACAGTGAATTTTATAAATAGTCAATATGAATGAAAATGAAAGAAATTTATGAATAAAGATCATTTTTAAATTGCTTTCTATCGCTATAACTTATAACCTAAATTTAATATTGCTCGAGTCTCTAATTGTAATCTGAATCTCATGTGAGTAATCTTATAAGGCCGAAGATATTTCCGTTGGTCCTATTATTACAGTATGATTGTACGAAGAAAGATAATTTAAAAAAAATTAATTTCAATTTAATAAAAAATTTTTTAATTGAAATACTATATAATGTAGCAGCTCTCGCTTTCAATATATATATTGGATTAATTTTGTAGGATTCAAAATCTAAAATCAAATGTTATTACAGCTTTGCTAATAATAATTTTTTTTCAAATTAAAATTAATTTTAATTTAATAAAAAATGTACTTCATCTCCGCCCCTGACCGAATGGAATGATATTGCTCTACTTAATATCAAATTAGCGACGAAGAGCCTGCGCGCAAGTATATGTACAATCGTGGGCTTCGTCGAACTGAACAATGGTATGAGGTGGAATGAAATGGAATGAAATGGAATGGAATATACGGGCAGGAACGGCTCGTTTCATAAATATTACTCGATGGAATGGAAGACGATTGAATAGAAGGCACTAACTATTAATCTAACAGGGCTCTCGAGATTCATGATGCGCTCTCCAGTCTAAGAAAGGACATGATTGAATCTAAAATTTAAGAAATTGATTTAATTTAATTAACATTTTAATTAATTTAATTAATTTAATTTTAATTTTTATTAATTATATCAAATTAAATTCTTGACTCAATTTATAATTTTCCTCTCTTTATGATTAGTGTTCTTATAGATATTTAATATCACCTGTCAACTTTTGGAAGACGGTTACGAGAGCTACTTGGTCTCACATAGAATTTTGGGAAAATTAAATTCAAAAGTGCCCAAAAATGCTACAAGTTTATTTTAATAATTTATTTAAACGTTGCCGTGAAACTATTGTATAGTAATATATTTATTAGTAGCGTAGAGAAAATACAAATTTCAGAAAATTAAAGAGACCCTTTCATTCCTGGCCATTTTACCTAGAAAGCCACTGTGTAAAATTTGGTTCCGATCCAAACAAAAAATAAATGATTACAATGAAGACCCCTCTATCAAATACCCCTTTTTAAATTGAAAAATATCTTATCCAGATAACATTTTTAATTAATGAAACTGAGAAACGCGAAAAAATTATTAAATCTACTGGGACCAAAAGTAGGTGTTTCCCGTCGACTTTCGGTTGCTGAATCCGAAGCCGACAACAAAATATTCTTATCGCGATAGGTTTTTGAGAAAGTTTATATCGAAAGCGCCAAAAAACGCGTTTTTAGTTTTTGAAACAACCCAGGGCGCGAAACTAATACATAGATACTTCGAAAAGGTCACAAATTAAATGTTTCACCTTGTAACATAAGTTGTTTAAAATAAAAAAGAGTGACGATCGAAATTCTTCAATTGTGCCAAAAATCTCAATTTTCTCAAAAACAAGTAGTGAAAAAAAATTCTCTTTCAGATTCGAATTCGCCGCTAAAAAATCTAGGACCACGTAGGCTTGCTCCAAGTAGTTTTAATAATATTTTCTTGAGTTCCTGGGGATATCAAGTGAGATTTTTATTAGATTTGAGAAACGCTGCCAAGAATTGGAGGAAAGAAAGATTTCTTCTGGAGTGTTTATTCCTAATTGAGCCTTAGTTATACCTTATCAGAAAGTAGGATTAGATTATTTCTTATCAGTTTTTTTTTCTGGGTACTTAGTTTAACTGCAAAGCAGTTAACTCGATAAGAATTATTCATTTCTACATACATAGGCTTGCACATAATTACCAATTAAATAAAATTGGCTGAATACATGAAGCTTCGTATTCAACAAAATTTTAGTTTATAATTAAGAAACTATAAAAAGCAACGAGTAGAACAAAAATTTGTGTCTTGAGAATTCCAGTTTCTGGTATTCACTACACCTAAGAGTATATTTCTCCAAAGAAAATCTTGAAAAAAATTAAACAAATATGTCCTTTCTTATTCCGAAAAAACTAGGCACCTTCGGCGTCCTCACCCACAACTCGTTTTTTTTTTTCGAGCGCGATGTTTGCAGAACGAGTCGTAGGACGAGAGCGCGAGAGGCACCACCTTATGGCTCATTCTAAAAACATCGCCCTCGACAAAAAACATTTCCCTCCCTCAAAGCATAATATATTTTCTTCTTCTTAGAGAAGAAGATTATTCGTGCTCGTTCTCATCGTTGAAGTAAAGAGAAACTATTGAATGTTTTTTGCAAAATGCCCACCACCACCGAAATCCAGAGAGACCGGTAAACATAAAATTAGGATCACGTTCTCGCCTGATTTTTTCGACAAAATTGAGTATCGTATTGAGTGACTTTTTCGTGCGCCGATTGTAGGGATGGATACTTGTGTCGCAACAAAATTCAAGGACAGCCGATTCCTCTCTAGAATCGAGACTAGCTTCCTCGAGAACCATCATTCTTTTTGATTTTCCGAGGATGTTGTCATAGAGAGTGCCTTTGGGAATTCCATATTTTGTGGAGGCTTGAGTGAAGCGCATCTTCTGCGTGACGACAGCTTCAATCGCCTCCTGGAGGTCGTGTCTTGTCCAGGTTGGAGCCTTCAGCTTCAGCAGGTTTGAGTAGTCAGCTAGAAATCAGCAGATACCTACTAGGTCGATTTCCTAAGATTTTTAAATTCACGCGTTGTTTTCTAAGCCCACTTGAAAGTTCGAGACCCTTCGAATTTTATTTCACTTTTTTATATCTTGCCACAGGGCGTCCAGCATGAAAAATAGTAGAGGAATTTTACAGAAAAACTCAATTATTTCAACTTACATGACAACATGAAGCGTCAAGTTCTATACAAAAATAGTAAGAAGAATTAATAGATTATTGCAGGCCTCGGACTCATTTGAGAAATTCAAAATAGTATCAATAGTATAAGGAATGGAAAAATAGTAGCAAAATAGAGTGATGCAATTTTTTAAATATTAAATCAAAAAGTGAATTATTATTTCTGTCTGGTGTATAATATTCATCTTCCATACAATCGCGCGAAAGTTCATCTAAAAGTTCCTGGAAAACTCGCCAATCTTTTTAAATATTTTGAAATATTCAAAGATAGTAGAATAGTAGTAAAATAGTTGCATCTTTAAAAAAAGTGTCAAAAGTGTGTTGGGTCCGAGGTCTTTTCTTGAAAAATGACATTGAAAATATCTTGCTGATTGTAAAAAAATTTCTTATTTATGTACTGAGGTTTTTTTTCTAAGAGGTTTCTATTTAATTAAAATACGCGGCATTAACATGTGCGCAAGAGAAAAAAAGTTCATCCACTCTAAAAAATCACTTTTTTAGTAAATGCGATTTTCAAGAATCAGAATTTTTTATGAAATTAATTTCTCCCTTCGTAGAATTATCCAAGCTTAATTACTTGTGGGAATTTGAAAAATGTGTAGAATAAAATAACAGGAAATACAGTTTTTCGCTGAACACCCTGTAGTTAAAAAGTTTAAATACATAGTTCTAATGGAGTACTTAAAGTAGTACAATCGGTGAAAAGGGTTTCAAATTCTTTGTAAAAAAATATTCACAAAAATAATAAATTTAGGAGAAATTCCCAGCTTACTTAAAATATACAGAACGAGTGAAATTTATAATAATATATTTCTATAAATTACTTTCTCCATTGAAATGAATGTTCAAATTCCAGTTTTATTCCATAATGAATGATGGACTTCCTTAAATTAGTAGTAAATTTGATTTAAAAATTTTGCTGCTAAATGAAAAGTTCTCGAAAAAATAATGAAGGACTTTATAATAATAAAAAAAGTAATTCAGGGAAGATGTTTCGCGTCCAAGAATGTTTTTGCAATTTGCTTTCAATTGCAGGACCACTGGTGTGTCAACAAATTCGGCCGTCTTGCATAACAAGAATTAATTTATAATAATATATTTCTATAAATTACATGATCCATTGAAATTAAGACTTGAATTCCACTTTTATTTCATAATGAATGAAGGAATGATTCCTAAAATTAGTGGTAAAGATAAAAAATTCAGTTATTAAATGAAGAATTACCAGAATGGAAAAATTACAGAAGAAATTCATATTTTATAACACATGGCTATATCGCCATGTGGCAGTGTGGCACCTATGCAGTCGTTATAAATTATTATATTATTATAGAATGTTACATTTAACTATATTTCGAAAAAAATTTTATTAGAATCAAATCGTAATTATAAGACAGATTTATCTTTCTTCAAAAAATGTTTCTAAAAAGTGTTTGTTAGAAGACCAAATCGTACCAGTGAGACAAATAAAATGAAATTTTTAACGATATTTCGAAAAAATGTTTGTTAGTAAACCAAATCGTAATTATGAGAAAGATTTATCTTTCCTTAAAAGATGTTTCGAAAAACTAGTTGTTAGAAAACCAAATCGTACTTGTGGGGCTTTCATAAACCACGAGGTTTAATTTTGACACTTCTTGATCCCCCCCAGGGTGCTATGTGTTTCTTTTTATTTCTTGTAGAACGAAGATTAAAGAACAAAATATTAGATAGTTTGTTATTCTTTTAGAAACCATCTGAATGAACAAATGGTGAGTCTAGCCACTCATGTTAATTATGTATGACTGGGAGCACATCTTTAGGATTTCGCGCGCTTTTTAGGAAAAGGAATAAGCCATGCCTCGTCCTACCCCATAAAGAAACCACGTGGTTTACGAAGCCCCCTTATTTGATAAATAAAATGTTATTTTGAACATCTTAAAAAAATGTTTTTTAGAAGACCAAATCGTAATTAGGAGAAAGATAAAACATTACTTTGAACGATATTTCGAAAAAGTGATTGTCAGGAGACCGAATCGTACTTATGAGAAAGATAAATAGCTGAAAAAATTACTAAAATCTAAAAATACTGGAGAAGTTTATAATAATTATTAAAAGAAGTAAGAAAGGCAAGATATTCTGCGTCTAAGAGAATTTTTGCAATTTGCTTTCAATTGCAGGACCACTGATGTGTCATGAAAATGCATGTTGCGTGGCTAAATCGCCATGTGGCAGTGTGGCAGTGTGGCACCTACGGAGTAATTAACGCCGCTTTATACGTCGCGATTTATGCTTTGCGCCCATTAAAACGCTTTAAAGCCTGGTTTCCAACGGCCAAGTATCGGCTTACGACCCATGTATTACCCACGATTAGCTGACACGAGAGTGTGGGGGGTTTTCTTCGACACTCGTAATGCTTTCGCTCTCCCTTAATTTCATTTTTTTATTCTTATTGCTCCTGTAGCTACAGTCCCTTGATATCACAAAAGCAATACACCTCTTTCTTATGCACACAAAGAAACATTTTGTTCTAACCACAAATGAAACCGCAGGTAACTAATATGGAAGGTTAAATGTTTAGTCTTAAATCAAATCAAGCAAATTAAGTATCAAAGCAAAATAAATTTAATATAAATAAAACCAATTAACTTAATAGGAGCAGTCTACCACAAAAAAAACGTTTACTTCAGTATTTAGCAGAAGGAAACCAAGATGAAAGAAATGAAGGAAATGGGGAACTTATTTTTGAGCACAAAAGAAACTCACAATGCAGAAACATAATTAATCATGAGATTTGATTTTTATTTATATCAATTTAGAAATTTAAATAAAAAGATAGCTTCTTATTCTCTCTGAATGTCTTGTTTCTTCCAAAATATTTGTAATTAATTTTGAATTATTTGCAGAATCTTTAACGAAGATGGGTTCATAGGAAGAAACTAAAGTTCTGCAATTCTGTTAAAATCCCTGTACCTTTTCTTATCTTCTTTCTTTCGTTTCCTCTTTGAATGGCGTGCTCAAAGCACAAATCGTGAGCGCATTGTTATCGGTGGCTATTAACTCTCCGCATAGTTTTCTACGTTAATGTTAAACGCATTCCTGGCTTTTATCGTGGCACCAAGAATAATAAAGTCGTAGCCAGTAGCGAATCCGAAACGTTTCTACTTTCCTAGGCAATTGTAATTCTTTACAAGTAATTTCAATTGTACAACTGTACATAATTAAAAAATGTTCTTGAGTTAAACTTTCTAAAGTCTCAGAATTTTAAATCATCAGAAATGTAATCGAAATTCAGAATGTGATTCTCAAATTGTAAGCACTGAATCAAAAAAAAAAAAAATTTAATTCAAAAAGATAATAAACGTATGAAATAATATAAAAGGTAATCATACGTTCATGATAAATTCCTTGATTTTAATTTCCGCTAGTTTTACGAGCTCGGACAAAGAATCAAGCCACTGGAAATTCGAGAATGGTTGTAAAAGTATTTAAAACTCACCTGCTATACTGGAGGTGGAGGCACCGAGCCAAGCGTGGGATGATTCCAACAACTTGGCCTGAAACAGAAAAATAAGATTCAGATTAGCATGGATCGGAAGACAAAATTGGATTTTTTATTTTACAATAAACATTATACACTTTTGAGTAATTGTTAAAATGAGCAGCAAATTCTTCATTTAGAGTTTGAAAGATTTATTCTGATCAAGCAAATCGAAGAATGATTAAAGAACCGCAATATTAAAGATTCTGAACTACTTTGTATGATAAAAGAGCGCTGCTTTTTTAACAAACGAAACTATTTTTGTTATCCAAAAAAGTTTCCTCGCAACACATTCAGAACTTTCTATGCGAAACTACTTTGCAATAACACAGCAATTCAGAAGTTTGACTCACGAGAGAAAACAAAGTTTCAAACTGATCTGATTCTAAAGAGTGATATTTGTAGCTTTAAGTTGTAGGTTCTTGAAATCGATTCAGCACAGACCCTAAAATTATTTTTTGAGATAAATGTATATACCTATAAGAAACCGTAGAAATAACGTGAAAAGACAAACAACTGGAACAATAAAGGAATTCTTTACGATGTAAGCTATTCTCTTAAAATGACAAAGATCCCATACGAAAAACATAAAATGGGTGTGGTCTTTATTTTGTAATAAATTCAATTTATATTCCAGTCAGTTTCGATACTTATTAGCATCACAAGAGTGATATAGTCAGAATAATTCTATAGTCAGAAAATAATGTAATGCTAAAATCCATAAATTTTTACACCATCTAATAGTCCCTTCCACGCATCTAACACTTCTCCTAACTTTCTCCATATATTTTTTTAAATTTTCGTAACTTAAAATCATTCATTTATAGATACGAGAGAATAAACCTAAGAATGTGAAGGGAAGTTTGCTCTGACAGAAAGTTAAAAAAACATTTGTTGGACAAATAAAGAATGCACGCAGAATAAGTACATAGTATATACATTTGATGAAACTCGCAAAGAAGTATCTACCAGTCGAATTGCAACTGCAATTGCGATGTTGCATTATTCATTGTCTCACGTCCCTTCGTTGACGTGTGACGAGAAAATTGCGAGGGATCAAGATCAACCAACTCTCCCACCTTGTCCTTTTATTTCGAACTTGTTTCCTTTATGGGAAAAAGTGACAACTCCAGTGTCCTAATACATTGTGTGACATATGTATGTACTTTGTAGTACTTTGTACTTTCTAACATGAAAATTACACATTCAAGAAAGCAGGATTCGATTTCTGAATTTCCTGCAAAACGCTCTAGAATATTTTATGATTATACACATTTATCTTTTATAACACACTATACAGACACTATAACGTTTATTCTATAACTTTAGAATAGAATTATATATCTTCTCGTCAGTCAAAAAAGTCAGAAAGAATAAAAATTATTCTTTCATACCTTCAGGAATCTATGTTCATATGAAGGAAATATCTTGAAAGAAAATCGATAACAAAGTAAACTTTCACGCTAACAATAAGGTGATCAGAAAAAATACATAAAGCGGAAACTTCAATTGAGTTATTATAAAAGACGGTGCAATAGCAAATATTGACAGAGGTACATTGACAAACTCTTCGCCGAAAGGCATAGGAAGAGAAGTAGAGCGAGTGAAAGAGAAAAGTAAATTTCATACGGAGTTGGATCTGAGTAGAAACAAAAAAAAAGACGTGAAGGAGAGTTGAGGGGTAGGGGTGGGGGGGAGGGGGAGGGGGAGTGAAGAAAACGAAAATGAACGAGGCATGATTTTAGCGACGGTAACGAGACTCTCGTGGATGAAACCCTTAAAAATTAATTTGAAAAGTCGCTAGGTACGAGAAATAGGGGAGGAGAATCGAGAATGCCAAGTTCCGTCCCAAGCAGAATTGTACGCGAAAAATTTGAGCAGGGAAAAAAACTTTTCAAATGAGCCAACTTTGAGTGTGTCTTTCGTTTTGAACGGGTTCGCGGGCCCTTCTCTTCGCAAAAAGCTCGCATATTAGGAAAGTTGTCGTTGGGCTGCTTTTGACTTTTCTATATTACCAAAGTATATAAGCACTTCCGGGAAACGAAACAGAAATTTGAGCTTTCAATTGTACGATCATGATCCATTTGCTCGAACTCCATTTGGATGCAGGAAAGTGGTTTTTAGAAGATCAAATCGTAGATACAAGAAAGATAAAGAGTTTAAAAGATATTTCAAAAAAATTTTTGTTAGAAGACTCAATCGTAATTATGCGGAAGATTTGTCTTTCTTCAAAGGATGTTCTGAAAAAGTTTTTGTTAGAAGACCAAATCGTAATTGTAAGAAAGTTTTATTTTTCATGAAAGGATGTTTCAAAAAACTGTTTGTTAGAAGACCAAATCGTAATTATGAGAAAGATTTATCTTTCTTTTAAAGATGTTCCTGAACAGTGTTTGTTAGAAGATCAAATCGTAATTACGAGAAAGATTTACTTTTTCTTTAAAGGATGTTCCGGAAAAGTGATAGTAAGAAAAATTGTAATCAAGAGAATGGTTATTTTTTGTTGAAGAATGTTCTGAAAAGATGGTTGTTAGAAGACCAAATCGTAATTATGAGAAAATTTTTTCTCTAAAGTATGTTCTGCAAAAGTGGATGTTAGAAGACCAAATCGTAATTGTGAGAAAGATTTAGTTTTTCTTTAAAGGATGTTCTGAAAAGGTGATCTTTAGAAAACCAAATCGTAATTATGAGAAAGATTTATCTTTTTTTCAAAGATGTTCCTGAAGAGTGTTTATTAGAAGACCAAATCGTACTAGTGAGACAAATAAAATGATATTCTCAACGACATTTAGAAAAACTGTTTGTTAGAAGACCAAATCGTAATTACGAGACAGATTTATCTTTCTTTAAAAGATGTTTCGAAAAACTGTTTGTTAGAAGACCTAATCGTCATTATGAAAAGGATAAAATGTTATTTTTAACGATATTATGGAAATAGTGGATGTTGGGAGACCGAAACGTACTTGTGAGAAAGATAAAATGTTACTTGTAACCATATTTAAAAAAGTGGTTGTCAGAAAAGATCGCTGCTATATTCTTCCAGAGACATTTAGATAAAAACCGAATTAAAAAGAACGAAATCAAAGTCTATGGCTTAATGTTTCTGTGTAGTGAATTTTGAAAAAATATTTATGAACATAATCTCTAAAAAAGTCATCTTGTGTAGCAGAATTGTACAATATTACTTTGTTAGCGATAACGTGTTTGAAGATTTTTTGAAACAAAATAATAGTATATTGTGCTACAAGTTGAAAAAGCGAGAGATTTAGAACGAGTGTGAAGTTAGCTACCCGAGCGGAGCGAGGGTGGCTATCACACGAGTTTTAAATCGTCGCTTTTTCAATGTGTGGGACACGATACTTTTTCTATAATTTGTTTAAAAAGTGCTAGTTTTTGTTTACCTGTTTTTTGTGTAAAAAGAAGGCGATTTTTTGTCGATTGACGCAACAATAACACCGTATTTTCGGAGAAACTGACGGCGTTTTTAGGTTAGGGACGGAGTCGGAAAATAGAATTAAGTTGGCTGTGCACGATGCACAAGCACGCCCGAGGCATCACGAACACACCCGGAGTAACACGAAGTAGTTTGCACTTTATTTACTTTTTCCACTGTGCCTCACTTTTGTCACTACGTCCATTTACTTTTTCCACTGTGTCCGTCCACTTTTTTCACTGTTGCCCAGAAAGGTCGGCACTACGCATGCGCCACGTCATCGACCAATAATCGGTCACTTTTTACACCAAAAACAGGTGGAAAAACTGGCACTTTTTCGCAAATTATAGAAAAAACAATTTTTTACCTTACTGGGAGCAAAATACACTATTCAGAGGATAATCCATTCCTTATGTAGTAAAGTTGAAGGAGGATCGATGTTCGTAATGCCCGACAACAATGATTCGATTCAGTTTTCGAATAAAAATACAATTAGAAATTAATATAAGGACATCTGGTTTATTTACGTGTTCGATTTTATATATATATATATATATATATATATATATATATATATATATTCATCTATTACTGCATTCGTGACCTTTATAATCGATTCGAATGATTCAAATAATAATATTTTCAGCAGAGCAACTAACACAGTTATTTTGAAGACTCTTTTGATTATTAACATGGCTGTTCGTATTTTCAGGCGCTTTATTAATTTTCTGGTTGTTAAAGTTACCCTGACACACATTTTATATTATTATTCTCAATCTGGCCTGGAAAGGAGGTTGACATAATTAATTCAATTGACTACTACTTTAGGTCGTATATTAAAAGGATAAAGCTATTTTCGCAGTAAATATATTTCAACAAGTGTTTTAAGGACATTTATTAAAGTAGCAAAATATTGTAATTGTCCATAAATATACAGATACCGAAAGAGATTTACCGGATTGCGAAATTCTTTAAAGACTTAAAAAATGTTTGCCATTATAACGGAGTTTGACGATGGAATATTGACATTGATCCATCATTATTTATGTAAAATCAAATCAACAAACAATGTTGTATCGCAATCAGACAAAAAGCTCTGTCAAGTTTATTTTAACATTATGCACACTTCTTTTTGTACAAAAAATTGTCACCTGCTTCTATCGTTATGAATCCAACTGATCATTTAATATAATATAATATAAAATAATAATCACTGATTAATTAGGTAACTCTGTATTTAAGTTAACAGAATTTAATTTAGCAGTGTATTAAATTTTGTTTATACGCACATAACATTTAATTGATGTGAACACTCAATATTACATGAAAAAGGAAGTGGAATATTATAGACGTTAAACGCGCGTGATGAATGGGATGAATAATAAGAATAATTTTCTTTTGTAATATACATAGTACATTAGTACATGCATACTGTTGTATCAATTATGATCGTGGATTTTAAAATCTGGGACAGAAATTTATAGATATTAAGTCGTACAATATGGATGTTAATTTTAAAAATCCTGGATCATAAAACATAATATCTAGATATTACGGCTCAATATCTATGTAATAAATCGAACTTGAAGAAACCCTCGATCAATAACAGTGAAATGTGGAAAGAACTAGAAGGTCGGAACCGGAAGACTAAATTTAATCAGAGCGAATTGAAATAGATTAATTAATGAAATTAGTGGTTCGATCAGAATAATCAACTTAATTTGCAACAGGAATTTCTATATCCGAACAAATGGATTTGACCGTTAGATGAATGCATCCCGAGAATGAAAGCGATTCGAATACGTCAATTAAAGCAGTAGCGAAAAGCTTAACGTTCAAAGCGACTGCTATGAATTCAATCTAAACTTTAATTTACTTGAGAATTATTTAATTAAAAACCAAACTCGCCCAGATAGGGGCATCTGAGTAAAAGTTAAAAAAAAAGTGTAATGGAGATTCGTTAAGCGCTAATCATGAACAGTATGAAGACTTTATGTAAACGCAAAACAATTCGATCTCTGGATGTGGGAACGCTGTCGGCATATAATAATTTATCGTAAATAAATAAATCTGTTTATCCGACCGTCGGCGTATCTACGTGCAGTATCACAGAGTTTAAACATCTGAATAAAATATCAGAGTAAACCTGCGTCGGGATGCTGCAATGTACCATAAACCCATATAGTGACATGTGTACATTGTGCAATTTACAACAATAATTAACTAGATTTATATACCTAATGTAATGTTATTCAAATTCGCCATTGCTGTATTATTTTGGAGAAATCATTTAGCAATATGATTACATATTTTCAGATCATAACTATTCAATTCAAAATTTCCAAAATTTGACATTGACAAAAAGAGATTCACTCCTGACTTCAATTAGGTGTTCCCAAATGATTTGAAAGCAAATATTTGAGAATTAAAACATTTTTATGATTTTTAATTTGAAACTATAAAAGTGGTTGGATTGCAAGAGGAGAGGCTGAAAAATATGATGGACTCGTCCAATTTTTTGAATCATACACGCGCGGATGGGTTAATTCAGTCGGCCATGCCTAAAAGCTTTTCCCGTTTTCGTTCCCTTTCCCTTTTCCTTCGGGATGTGGATATTTCTCTCTTTCTCTGGCATTTTCGCACTGTCTTTTCCCTCTCGCACTTTCACGTAGACGCTAATTTAGACGAATTTCATTAGAACAAACGAACTTTACTAATCCGTGGTAATCTGATTAGAAATTTGCCAGCACATCGTAGCGTGGAACTCGGGTTCGCTTGTTTGACTGAATTCGTGCCTATACCTTGCCGGCAAATATTTGGGAATTAGCCTCCTGCTCAGCTAGACGAGTCGGTGTGCTGGGTCCGTTGCTTTCGAGTAAATTCGACTTACACACATTCCCGGTTCAGTATTACGTCCTTGCCTTAATTCTCTCAAATCTGAGACCAGTATCATTAACTAAGAAAACGTTCCAGCTATTTCGTGAATTACCAATTTTTTCTCAGCCAGATGGATAATTTTTTGTTATTAAATCTTGCGTATCTATTAAACTCATAAATAAAGCAATGCAAAACTTGGACTATTTTTCAAAGAGGTCCATGGAGGAAGAAAGCTATCCAAAGTTCTTAAAAAGTTTGCTCTCGGCAAAATTCCTCATCTTTGCTTCATCTCTTCGACTGCCACGTCGCTGCAAATAAACATTTTTCCAAACTGAATCATCTGCCTGTCAGAGGATTAAGTTTAGAAAAATATGATTATTATATATTGTCCAGCACGAAAAACACCCCTCTTTAATGACGTCCCCTTTTACAGCTTGAAAAACTCCCATCTACCCTTTTCAGCTGCAAAAAAGAGCATTTACTATAGGTGTGTTATTGTAGGTACCTGGCGCGCAAGCAGCTATTTCAAGTTTGAAACTGAACGTTACTCGCTAAAAAAGTTGCATCGCAAAGGAAAGCAGCACGTCTCGTAAAAAATTCAGTGCCTGCGAACGTGGCTATTTTGAAGAATAGAGGGTAAGGGGTTGCTTGAATGGGATCTGCGCCCACCATGGCGTGGATCCCAACTATATGTTATAATCGTGCCCAACGTGAGAGGCTATTATAACCTTGATTCTTTATTTTTAATATTTAATATTTTCTGGGTTAATCCAATTTTAAATATTTAAATCAAATATCTTCAGAGTAGTGGAGTAATTGGAATGAAAGACCTTCTATTTTAGTCTTATAATTTATAAATAATCTGGTTTCCTTCAGTAAATTCAATTTCAATATTCAGAATAAGATTAACCTAGAAAATATTACAAATAAAGAATCTAGGTTATAATATATATAT
>CAKNXH010056729.1:59317-70201 GCA_932178445.1 Andricus quercusramuli
CGGACATCTTGAAAGAATGAAAGATGAACGACTGACGAAGCAAGTATATAAAGGTAAAGTAAATGGCAGAATGCCCAGAGGTAGACCGCCGAAAGAATGGTTAGAATCTGTAAATGAGACATTGATCCGAAGAGACATAAGAAGTCATAGGAACAGAAGAGCTTGCATGAAGAAATGCATGGACGTAAATGAAGCTAGAGTAGTATGCCAGGACAGAAATGTGTGGCGACAAATAGTTTATAAGCAGAGTGACAATAGAGTGAATGATGCCTGAAACAAAGACCTTGGATACTAATGGGCCCAAGTGGGGAACCATACATAACAATTTTGTGAGGCTCCTCACTTGGGGTGATCGCTAGAGAGATTGATCAGCAACCTGGGTCGGAGCCGTGTTACGGAGTAAACGTGTTATTTGAATAAATAACACGAAAACTCCAGATCAATCTAAAATATCTATACCGTAACACACATACCTATATACCTATCTACCTTATACCATATAACGACCTACTTTACACCTATATACCTATCCCACTACTTTCCAACCGAGCAAGTCACGCCTACCCCGAAAGGGAAATGGCTTAATGGTATAATAATAATAATAATAATAATAAAACAGGGTTTGTTTTGAATTTGATATATTATGTTGCCACTAAGAAAAACGGAAGGTATTAGATTTTAATCTACAGGGACCAACACAATGTCCAAAATCTAAGATATTACGGGTCAATGCCTGATAAAAAAACTCGAAGTTCACACGAGACGAGTCAAGTTCCGAGTCTGGTTCAAACTTTTCGAAATGTCGATTTCGGCTATGTTCGAGGGAGGAAAGGTCGAGCAGGGGGGATCCTCACTATATTTCTTACATATATGTAGTTTCTTATTTTTTCAGATTTTTAGGAAAAAACATCTCTGGTACCTCTCTTGATGACACAAAATCATTCAAGACATGACCTTTTTTAGGATCAAGATTTGAAACTTTTGACAACAAGGGAATTGGATACAGGTTGAATCGGATAAAAGCAAAAGGGGAAAGAAAACTCGAAATTATCAAGAGAAGGCTTCTTTTTCAAAAGCAGGTGCGCTTACCTGAATCGGAAGGAGGACTTTCTTGTTCTTATTCAAATTTAAATTATTTCTTTTGTTTCATCCCTTAACTCTGAGCCAGCCGCATGTGATTGCAAATTACAACAGCTAGGTATTTCCTTTCTCGGTGGCGAAAGAGGAGCGGGCGGCGGCGGCGGTGGCGGCGGCAACAGCGGTGTCGAGCGATATTTCATTCGATATTGCACTCTACTCCGTCCCGCTTTTGCAGCTCGGCTCGAGCGGAAAATAAATTGTTTAATTTATATTAAAAATAAATAGAGACGCGGGGGTGAAGGCTGGAAGGCCGGGGCTGGTGGAGGCGCGGGTGAGAGGTCGGAGTTGAGGGGCGGTGGCGACCCCAGAAATATTACTTTTAATATTAGCATCGCCCCCACCCACGCGCGCCTCCACCACAGTGCGTGAATTACCACCCGTGCATGGATCGGCGGAAAGAAATTAGAAAATAGTGGAAATTTACTGCGACGACCCTCTCGGTGCTGCTGTTTAAACAAAAAAGACCGGATAAAAAATCAAGAGAGAGAAAAATCGAGGACGTGGAAAATTAATGCATTAAAAAGCGCGCAGCAAGCTTTTCTCCCTACTACTTGCACGTTTTATATATTTTGCTCAGTTATTTTATTAATGGAAAATCTTCTGGGTGCAATTTGTCATCTTGCTTTTTTTAGCATATACAATAATATATCACATATATTCGCCAGAGATATTTCGCGAAGGTCGAGTTCATTTTTATCGTTTTTCATCTTTTCTAATTTAAAGTGGACTTTTTCCAGAATTTTACCTATTTTATTTTCATCGGATTTAATATATCATAACCAAAAAACTTTCAATCGTAATACTGAGCCAATTTTATTTGTTACTCGTTTACTGAAGTAATGGCTACAACGTTAAAAATGACCTCGCCACTATGACTCATCTTCATAATTTTAGAAAAAAATATTTTTAACAATTCTTAATTTTAGAATTAATATTCGTCTGAGGAACTGGTGTAAATTATTAGCCTCTAGAATGATCATAAATGTTCTTTATTCCAGACTTCACAGCCCACAATGATCACAAACCGCGAGGAAATAGGGTGAGTTTTCAAGAAAATGAGGGAATAATAGAGGAATAAATTCTTTTTAAACAAAATGTATAAGTGCCGTATTGAATTGAACATGAGACGCTTCAATTTCCTAAGATTTTAAGTCGAAACATGTAACATTTTAAATAAAATAGATCAATTTTTAATGAAACAGTTGAATTTGCGATTAAAAAGAAGAATTTTCAATCAAGAAGATTAATTTTCTACCAAAAAAGATTAATTTTTGAAAGAATAGATGAATTTTCACCTAAACAGTTGAATTTTCAAATGAGAAAGATTTTTAATTTAAATAAACAAAAATTGTATTCACACAAAAAAAAGGCAAATTTTCAAGAAAATAGATGAATTGTTAACCAAAAAAGATGAATTACAAAAAAAACGAATTATTTACAAAAAATGGAATTGCCAACCCAAAAAAAAGAATTTTCAACAAAGCAGTTAAATTTGCGTCTAAAAAAATGAATTTTAAGAAAATAGTTGAATTTTTAACAAAATAATGAAATTTGCAAAAAAATAGTTGCATTTTTGAGAGAAAATGATGATTTTTTAAAAATACAGTTGAAATTTCGAAAAAAAGTTTATTTTCGACCAAAAAAAAAGATAATAATAAATCTTTATTAAGCAAATTCAACACAAATTTGTAAACAAGCTATGGTACAAGAGTGAATTGAAAGGCAAGGAACCTAGAAGATGAGATTTCTATAAAAAAATGGCATTTTCATATAGAAAAGATGAATTCTACACCTAAAATATAATAGTAACTTTTCAAACAAAGGTCAGATTAAAGCGTTAAAACGAGAGAAAGGGAAAAATATGGAAATAGGGGAACGAGTGTGAAGTCAGTAATTATTTCTTCTAAATATGTAATACGTAACTACGTACACGAATAAAAATTAAAAAAAAACACTTATTTCTTGAAAAATGAAAATTTCTTGAACCTTTTAGGTCGTAAGCGAGATGGGATTTAAAATACGAGAGATGGCTCGCGATAAAAATGGTGTTGCCCTAGCGATATAGAAATGGTTCGATTTTGATGAATTGTCCAATCAAAAGTTTTCCACTAGTTTGGACGGTCAAAAGCTAGCAGCTCCCTTTTGTCTCCGATACGGCATCGCCATAGATCGTACGTACGTTGTGCGCTTTTCTATATTTCATTGGATTTTGCTTCAATATAAATTGTCTCGTTTGCGAGACCTTTGATTTTTATCCTAGTGCGAACGCCTTTGTCGAATTCATCCCTTTTCCAATTCATCCCTTCTCCTTTCGTCCTTCCGCTCAACATGTTCCAAAATTATTTTCAAGCCTTTCAACCTCACTCAAACAGTCTGTTATCAAATTTACAAATTGCCACTTACTCCTAGCTTCCGTTTCTAAATAAATTCCGCAAAACGTCCATTTTTCACTCTCATTGCAAGAAGATTTCTGATCAATTTTCCCAGATTTCCGTGGAAAACCCGAGAAAAAAAGGTTTTACTTAATTTACTCCAACATCATTTGTTGTATTGTAAAAGTGTTCAAACAAAAATTCTGGATCTTTGTGAAATACATCTTTCATGTCCTATTATTTTTTTTTAATTGAAGCAACCCTTTTCGAGAAAAGGTAGTCAAAGTAAGCGCCGCGAGCTAACAAAAAATGGTTTCGTAGCCCACCAAGGCAAATCAAGATGTCAACAAATAGAATTTATTCCATACGAAGAACAAGCGAAACCTGATTCTTTATACGCAATCACCTAATTGCATGGAACAGTCGAAATGATACTTTTCAGGATACTTCGAAGATATGTTCGAAAAAATGTTTGTTAGAAGACCAAATCGTAATTATGAGAAAGACTTATCTTTCTTTTAAAGATGTCTAGAAAATGTGTTTGTTAGAAGACCAAATCGTACTAGTGTGATAAATAAAATTATATTTTTAACGATATTTCAAAAAAATATTTGTTAGAAGACCAAATCGTAATTCTGAGAAAGATTTATCTTTCTTTTAAAGACGTTCCTGAACAGTGTTTGTTAGAAGACCAAATCGTACCAGTGTCACCAATAAAATTATATTTTCAACGATATTTCAAAGAAATATTTGTTAGAAGACCAAATCGTAATTATGAGAAAGAATTATCTTTCTTTTAAAGATGTCTGGAAAAAATGTTTGTTAAAAGACTAAATCGTAATTATAAGAAAGACTTATCTTTCTTTAAAAGATGTTTCTAAAAAGTGTTTGTTAGAAGACCAAATCGTACTAGTGAGACAAATAAAATGATATTTTCAACGATATTTCGAAAAAATTTGTGTTAGAAAAGTAAATCTTAATTGTGAGAACGATTGCTCTTTCCTTTAAAGAAGTTTCTAAAAAGTGTTTGTTAGAAGACCAAATTGTAATTATGAGAAAGATTTATCTTTCTTTTAAAGATGTTCCTGAAGAGTGTTTATTAGAAGACCAAATCGTACTAGTGAGACAAATAAAATGATATTTGTAACGATATTTCGAAAAAATGTTTGTTAGAAAACTAAATCGTAATTGTGAGAAAGATTTATCTTTCTTTTAAAGATGTTTCGCAAAAGTGTTTGTTAGAAGACCAAATTGCACTTGTTCAAAAATTTAATAATAAATATTGTTATAAACAATTTTTTGGGTAAACTATTTAAACTTGAGATTTTTTCAGACTTCATTTTTTTTAACTGCCCAAAGTGCTAAATATATTCCTTAAAATAATATATCTTTGATAATATTTAGGAAAATATAAACATTTAAATTTTAATAAACAATTGAGATACACAAATTGTTTAAAAAAATTCGAAATTTTTGCCCTTTAGCATTGAAAACAGACTAATTTTTTCAACTGAAAATGCATTTATTCCATTTTTAAATTAAAATTAAAATTTTCTGCTTGAAAATTCAACTATTTGGTTAAAAAATAGGGGTAGTGTACACACTACGTCACACGTCTTTCTTTTGTTTATATCGGTGTATCCCTTTTGGTTTCAAGGCAATTTTACTCTCGTCTTTATTTAAACAAAGAAAAAACGTGTGACGTATTACGTGAACGACCCTTTAACTGTTTTGTTGAAAATTCATATTTTCGGTTTAAAAATTCAATTTTTTTTGTCAAAAATTCGACTATTTAACTTTAAAATTAATTTTTTTTCGTTCAAGATTGATCATTTTAGTCAAGAATTCACCTCTTTGATTAAATTTTTAACGATTTGGTTGAAAATTCGTCTTTTTGGTTAAAAATGCAACTATTTTAATGAAAATTTAATTATATTGTTCAAAATTCAACTCCTTGCTTGAAAAATAAAATATTCGGTTGAAAATTAGTTTTTTTTTTTAACTGAAAATTTATCTTTTCTACTTGAAAATTCAACTATTTATTTGAAAATTCATGGCTACTGTTAAAAATTCATCTTTTTTGGTCGAAAATTCAACTATTTTTTAAAAAATTCAACAATTTTATTGAAAATTCAATTATCATGTTAAAAATTTAACTACTTTTGTTGGAAATTTAACTATTAGTTTAAAAATGCATGAATAATGTTGAAAATTCGACTTTTCAACTTAAAAATTCAATAATTCGGTTTAAAATGATCTTTTTTGTTAAAAATTCATTTTTTTGTTTAAATATTCATCATTTTAGTTAAAAATTAACCTCTTTTATTAAAGATTTAACTATTTTGTTAAAAAATCGTTATTTTGATTGAAAATTAAGTCTTCTAATCTGAAATTGTAACTATTCCATTTTTGACTAAATATTTATTTTGTTTTTTTCATGAAATTTCAACTATATGCTTAAAAATAAACTTTTTGGTACATATTTTTCCTTTTGGCTGGAGAATGAAAAAACTGTACTTCTTCTCGAAAATTAATATTTGCAGGTTGAAAAATTGAACTGTTTTGTTGACAATTCAATTTTTTTGAATTTTGAATTTTGATTGTTGAGGATTGAACTATTTCGTTAAAAATTCATATTTTGTGGATGAATTTCACTGTTTTTTGTTTAAAATAAAAATCTCGTTTGGTTTAAATTTGAAATATTATATTTTTCATTGGAAAATCATCTTTATTGTTTGAAGATTCAACAAATTGTTTGAAAGTTTAAATAGTTTCTTGAATTCATTTTTTAAATTACTTGGAAAAAATGTTACTTTTTTTTATATTTTAAGTGAAAATTTAGTAAATAAAATTTAAAAAATAATGAAAATGATTTGGTCTACCGGCGAAATGGACGTGGCGGGATCGATGCGACGATCAAGCAATTTTGAATTAACCTCTAATTAGTTCATCCCTCTGTACATACATATTTAAAATAAATGTATTCGACCAATGAAACATTGATCAAGTAGTCCTGGTCAGTACTGGTCAGAATTGGTCAGAATCGCTGTTGCTGTCACGTAATTTCGATATTATTTTATCGATTCACTGATAAATTGAAATCGATGCCGAATTTGCGTTGAGCTAAATAAAACACACAAAATGCTTCACCTACTTGATTTGCGACTAACTTTATTATTTAAAATGAAAATACACAATTCATGGAAAAAGCAGAATTTACGGCAGACAATGGATATAAATAAACATTAATCCCCGCCTCGTGAAATACTATATAAATGACCGGAAATTAATTATTTGTAAAATAGCTTGCTGCGAAACAGGATTCAGACTCTTAATAATTCATTTACATTTTACTCTAGATAGAGCACTTTGTATTCAAAAACAAAACGAGTTTAATTATCGAATGTATTCAAACCTTTTTTAAGCAGAAAAATCAATAGACCACTATATGTATTTCAGAGGATTTCTAAAAGAAGAAAATAATTCATATTTACATTTATATTTATATCTCCCTGACTAATTTTTTATTTTCCCTCACAATTAATATTCAAAGACCAGAATTTTAATCTTGAAACATTTTTAGCGCCGAATTTTTTACAATCGGGATAAAACAATATAAAATTTGAATTTTTTAATTTCAAATTTATTGATTTCAAGTAAAAAGATATTCACCGAAACAGTTGAATTTCCGAGTAAAAAAAAGATGCATTTTCAACCAAATAATTGAAATTTTCAAAAGACAGTTGAATTTTCAGAAAAGAGAGTACTTTTTCACAAATCACTTGAATTTGCAACAAAATAGTTAAACTTTCAATCAAGTGAATTTTCAACAAAATAATTAATTTTTCAACAAAATAGTTAAATTTTTAACCAAAAAAATGAATTTTCAACAAAATAGTTCAATAATCAAATAAAAAAGTTAAATTTTCAGCTTAGAAAATGAATTTACAAAAAATATTCAATTTTCAACAAAAGCTGAATTTTTAACAAAATACTTAAATTTTCGACAAAACAGCTGAATTTTAAACCAAATATTTGAATTTTGACCAAAAAGGCGAATTTTTGACCTAGAAAATAACATTTCTACCGAAAAAAACAAATTTTCGAAATAGAAAAAAAAAATTTTCTTCAATCTCTCTAGTAGCTTAGTGGTAGAGCACCTGAACGGGAATCAGTTGACCTGGCGTTCGAATCCCAGCAGAGCGAAAGGAGGAGATCTTTGTTCTGAATAAATTTAATTTAAAAATTTTCTAATGTTTCAAAAAAGCGCCCCATTTACAGCCAATGATACTGCCGATGTAACGCATGCGCAATGCAGTTGCGGGAATCGGATTGAGAGCACTGGGTAGAGCACCTGACCGGCAATCAGTTGACGTGGCGTTCGAATCCCAGCGGAGCGAATGGAAAAAATCTTTTTTTTCTGAATAAATTGAATTTTAAAACCAATACTTAATTAAACAATTCATATTTAAATATTGAATATGAAATGATAAATTGATATTGTGATTGTGAAGAAGAAAATGATCTTGCGTGGAGAATTTGAGATTTGATTGGTCGCAGGAAATGATTCCTTCCTTTTCTAAGTGCATTCGATATATCGCAAGCAAGCAAGGAAGAGTCCCATTAGTAGACAATAATTAATGCTATCTTCCGATCGCCCAGTCTTATGCTAATCGCGAGTGAAAACGGCACATCCTCGGAACGAGTCGATCCGGTGCCAGACTGGCAGACTCGCTACTGACAGTGAATAATTACTCCAATGGACCCTTATCAACAACAAAATTATTATTGCTTCACTTTACTTCATACTTTACTTTACATAAAATACAAATATATTTTCGGAAGACTTTATTTCCACTTTTAAAGCATGTTAATGTCCGAGTTTTTCATTTTTAATCAATTTATTTGGTTGCGTAATTGGCGAACGCTCCACTCATGTATGGGGGCGTTCCGGGTTCAAATCCGGTCTGAGGCAAATTTTTTGTATGCCTTTCAAAATATTTCTCAAGAGGCACTTTTAGTAACTGAAACGGATGATAAAATAAAAAGTTTGAAATTGTTTTATTATGTTTCTAAAAGATTCTAGGTTAAAAATGTTACAAGATTAAAATTCTGGTGTTTGAAAATTATTCGGCAGGAAAAATGAAAAATTGCGTTGAAATTGAAACTATTTTGGTAGGAACTTGACTTTCCTGTTGAAAATTCATATTTTGATAATTATTAATCAGCTGAAATCTTCTTTCGCTGGAAATTCAAATATTTTGTTGAAAATTCGTCTTTTTGGGTTAAGACTGCAACTGATTGGTTGAAAATTAATCGTTGTTGGGTGAAGATTCAACTACTTTGTTTGAAAAATCGTCTTTTTTAGTTAAATAAAATTATTTTTTATTTACAATAAAAATATTTTTTGAAATATCAACTTTTATTTTATTATGGATAGAAATAAAATAAAGAAAATAAATATTTTCTGGTTGCCAGAACAACAATTTTCTAGCAATTTTTGGATAAAAAGTTGTCTTTTTTGGTTAAAAGTTGGACTACTATGTTGAAAATTCTTATTTTTGTTGTTGTTGTAGATTCATTTTTTCAGTTCAAAATTTATCTCTGGTTGAAAATTGGTCTATTTCGTTGAAAATTCGTTTTCTTTACTGATAATTTAACTTTTCCATTTTTGTTTAAAAATTTATCATTTCTGGTTGAACATTCAACCATTTGTTTGAAAATTATTCTCTTTTTGGTAGAAAATTAATCTTCTTGGTCGAAAATTCTAGTTTCGGGTTAAAAATTCGTTGCTTTTTTTAAACAAATTTTTTTTCCTAAAAAAGTAAGTTTTCGATTTTTGCTTGAAAATTTCTCTTTTTTAGTTGCAAATTCAACCATTTGTTTAAAAATTCATGCATTTTGTTGCAAATTTTTATTTTCTAGTAGGAAATTATTTTTTTGTTGAAAATTTAACTATTTGGTTACAAATTAAAGTATTTTATTGAAAATTGAATTATTTTCTTGAAAATTCAACTTTTTGGTTGAAAATTTGTTGCTTACTCTTTTAAATTAATATTTTTTACTGAGAAAAGTACCTTTTCCATTTGCGGTTGAAAATGTACCTTTTTAGCTGCAAATTCAACCTTTTTTTTTTAAATTCTTCATTTTTGGTAGAAAATTTTTTTCTTGTCAAACTATTTTTTGAAATTCTACTGGAAAATTCCTTACTTTTTTTTTGATTATTTTTTTTTTACCGTCGAAGTATCTTTTCCACTTCTGGTTGAAAATTTATCTTTTTTAGTTGAAAACTCAACCATTTGTTTGAAAATGCATGTATTTTGTTGTAAATTCTTCTTTTCTGGTACAAAATCAATCATTATATTCTTAGCCAAAAATTCGAGTTTTTTGCCAAGAAGATAATGTTTTTTTTTTTTTTTTTTTTTTTTTTTTTTTTTTTTTTTTTTTTCGTGAAAATTCAACTTTTTAGTTGAAAATTCATTGCTTTTTTTAAATTAACTATTTTTTTACTCAAAAAGTATTTTTTCCATTTCTAGTTGAAAATTTATCTTTTTTAGTTGAAAATTCAACCATTTGTTTTTTGCGTAAAATATTCGTTGCTTTTTTCAATTAATTTTTTTTATTGAAAAAGTATTTTTTTCATTTTCAGTTGGAAATTTATCCTTTTTAGCTGAAAATACAACCATTCTTTTGAAAATTCTTGCAATTTGTGAAAAATTCTTCTTTTTGGTAGAAAAATTATTTTTCTTCGTCAACATTCAAGTTTTTGGTTGAAAATTCAACTATTTGTTTAAAAATTAAACTATTTTGTTAAAAATTGAATTATTTTGTTAAAAATTTACCTTTTTGTTTGAAAATTTGTTGCTTTTTTAAACTCTTCGTGAAAATTCGTTACTTTTTTTCAGTTAACTTTTTTTTTTACTGAAAAAGTATCTTTTTCATTTCTGCTTGAAAATAAAAGATCAATATCTTTTTTAGTTGAAAATGCAACCATTTGTTTGAAAATGCACGCACTTTGTTGAAAATTCTTCTTTTCTGGTAGAAAATCGATCTTTATTGATGAAAATTCTTTTTTTGTTGAAAATTTATCTTTTTTAGTTGAAAAGTCAACCCTTTTTTTGAAAATCATTCTTTCTTGGTAGAAATTTATTCTTCTTGGTAGAAAATTCGAGTTCTTGGTTAAAAATTCAACAATTTCTTAAAAAATTAAACTATTTTGTTGAAATTTAAATTATTTGTTTGAAAATGCAAGCTTTTGATTGAAAATTCGTTGTTTTTTTTAAATCAATTTTTTTACTGAAAAAGTAACTACCATTTTTGCTTAAAACTTCCTCTTTTTTGTTTAAAATTCAACTATTTGTTTAAAAATTCA
>CAKNXH010056729.1:70211-100214 GCA_932178445.1 Andricus quercusramuli
GGTGTGCTACACAGGACTACCTTTATCCAATACAATGCAGGCTAAGCACTGGTCATGGATTAGAAATCCGTCGCTCGTTTGAGGCAAACCAACCCTTGTAGACTGAGAGCCGCCACAGTGTTTCAAATCAGGAATACACTGTTCAAAATTGGCTGGAGCTTACAATTATTAACTAATTTAATCTGCAAACATTTTTCACTTGGAAGCATCGATACTAAACCATTTTCCAATTAGAAGCATCAATAGTTGACCATTTCCCGACGAGAAACATCAAAACCTGACCATTTTCCAGTTGAAAGCAGCGATACCGAACCATTTTCAAGTTGGAAGCATCAATAATTGACCATTTTCTAGTTGAAAGCATCGATATTTGCCCGTTTCCCGATGGTCAACATCAAAACCTAATCATTTCTAGTAATAAGAACCAATAATTTAACATCTCCAACAACAAGCATCAGTTTTAGATTTTTCTTCAGCTAGAAGTATCAGTAAATTATCACTTATGAAATACTATTCTAATAACCAATTACAATGATATTAGTACAAAACATTATTTTCCTAAAAGAGACTGATACTCTGGAGTTTTTTTTGAAATAAATTCTTTATAAAAATGAAATAAAACGTTAAGTAAAATGTAATGTATTAATTAATTCTAATGAAAGGTTGGTTTATTTACCTAATATCTTCAGAAATATGAAATCATACTATTGAAATGACCCCCTGTATTTATTTATATACATTATTGAATACAGAAACAAATGAAAAAATCGCATGTGAAATTGGATTGAGCATATAATTATCGACCTATAAATAATAATTAAAAAAATATAGGTATCTCGCGATGTCATAAATTCTATTGTTATTATGATTATTAATTTATTTTTTAATTACGACGAGTCAGCGATTCGGTCTCGGGAGTCAGGTGGGGTCTGGCTGTGAAAGGGTGGTTTAGATCACGCGATCGAAACCGAGTAGCGGTATCAACCCTTCTGAAATCAAATTCAACCCCCCACGATTCTTCGTCCGTTTCCCACTCCGACTCAACGCCACTCGCCCAGGCCAGATGTAATTACTCCCTTAGTTTTGTCCGTTTCCACCTTCCGCTTTCATGTTCATCTACTTGATGCCTCTTCATTCATTTTTCAAAATAATTTCTAGTTGGACACTTTTTTCATTAGATCTTGAATTAAAAACGAATGAGTGAATAAAAACTCATTCGATGCGAGAATTTTTCACGTATGGACGCCCTCACCAACCTCGAAAATCACTCTTATGTGTAAAATACTCTTGTCCAGCTCTCCCCAGCTTGACAAGTCACTCTGAGCGTTAAATCGCCCTTTTCCAGTTCTCTTCAGCCTCACAAGTCAGCGTAAATGTAAAATCTCTTATTCCAAGTCTACCAAGCCTCACAAATAACCCTAAGAGTGAAATCGGCCTGTTCAGTGTAAAATCCCCTTGTCCAGCTCTTCCCATCCATGTTTAATTTTGAAAATCTGTACACTGGACGTAGATTAAAAATCCCGCTGCGTAGTTTGTGATTATGTGACTTATTTCTTAACAATTCAAGCACTATTATTACTTCTGAATATTGCTAAAGAAATCTACGTGTATTTTAAAATAATTCTTTTAACTTCATGATGACTGTATATGTATTAAACGTCTAATTTCGCCTCTTCAATCTATTATGTCATTCGCGCGGCATAAAAAAAAAAATCAACTTCATTATACACCTTCTCATCATGTATTGGTAACTTGTTTTCCACGCATAAGATCATATTTTACTTTCATCGCTACTCAATTATTGCAGTATTTAATATTCTTGGCATTAAATGTGTTTTGAATTACAGGCTACATTGCTTGGACTGAAATAAATGGGTACGATAATGCTATGCACAGTTTGAAATTCATATTCAGTCAGCCTTGAAACATTATATTAGAAATAGCAACGACGTTCGAATATATGATGCAAAAGTCAATAAAATGCCAATTAAAGTTACACAAACTGAATGAGAGGATATAGTTTTTATCCTCATATTTATCGCAACGTGAATAATTTTATTGAACTTTTTTGTTGCAGTATATATTTTTATAATTATTCTCACGAGCGAAATAATACATTCCTTTCGTTACTAAATAATAAAGGTGGTTCTTTAGGTACTCAATAATTGAGCGCCTAAATATTATTTACATAATTTCACTTGCATTTTTATTTCATTCCATTAGTATTTTTATTTCATTAGTTTTTTCACTTAATTTGTATTGTCATTTCATTTGTGATGTCATTTGTATTTCCATAAAATTTCCTTGTTCAGGCCCAAAAACCTCGTTAAATATAAAATCCTCTTGCCAAGCCCTCATCAGCCTCACAAGTCACTTTTATTGTAAGGTCACCCCTTTCCAGCACTCGTCAGCTTTATAAGTCATCCTGAGTGACAAATCGCCCTTTTCCAGCTCTCCCCAGCCTCAAAAGTCACCCTAAGTGTAAAATCGTCCTTTTCCAACTCTCACTAGCCTCAAAAGTCACCCTAAGCGTAAAATCGCCTTTACCAACTTTCTCAAACTCAAAAGTCACCGTAAGCGTAAAATCGTCTTTACCAGCTTTCTCAAACTCAAAAGTCACCCTAAGCATAAAATCGCCTTTTCCAGCTCTCCCTGGCCTCAAGTCACCCTAAACGTAAAATCGCCCTTTTGCAACTCTCCTCAGCCTCAAAAGTCACTCTAAGCGTAAAATCACCTATTTCAGCTCTCACTAGCCTCAAAAGTCACCCTAAGCATAAAATCGCCTTTACCAACTTTCTCAAACTCAAAAGTCACCCTAAGCGTAAAATCTACCTTTTCCAGCTCACCCTAACTTCAAAAGTTACCCTAATCGTAATATCGCCCTTTTCCAGCTGTCCCTAGCCTCAAAAGTCACCCTAATAATAAAATCGCCTTTTCCAGCTCTCCCTAGTCTCAAAAGTCACCCTAATAATGAAATCGCCTTTTCCAGCTCTCCCTAGTCTCAAAAGTCACCCTGATACTAAAATCGCCTTTTCCAGCTCTCCCTAGCCTCAAAAGTCACCCTAATAATAAAATCGCCTTTTGCAGCTTTCCCTAATCTCAAAAGTCACCCTAATAATAAAATCGCCTTTTCCAGCTTCCCTAGCCTCAAAAGTCACCCTAAGCATAAAATCACCTTTTCCAGCTCTCCCTAGCCTCAAAAGTCACCCTAAGCATAAAATCGCCTTTTCCAGCTCTCCCTAGCCTCAAAAGTCACCCTAAGCATAAAAGCGCCTTTTCCAGCTCTCCCTAGCCTCAAAAGTCACCCTGATAATAAAATCGCCTTTTCCAGCTCTCCCTAGCCTCAAAAGTCACCCTAAGCGTAAAATCACTTTTTCAGCTATCACTAGCCTCAAGTCACCCTAAGCGTAAAATCGCCTTTTCCAGCTCTCTAAGACTCCAAAGTCACCCTAAGTGTTAAATTCCCTTTTTTCAGTCCTTTCCAGTCCCTAAAACCATCCCTAATGGTAAATTCCCCTTTTTTAGCTCTACAAATTCCCGTTGAGTTTAAAATCCCCTTTTCCAGGCCCAAAAATCACCCCTAAGTGTAAAATCACTTGCCAAACTCTCCCTAAGCACCAAAAGTCACAACCAAGTGTAAAATTCCCTTGCTCAGCTTTCCGCATTCCATAAAATCCTCCCTAAGCGTAAAATTCTTTTATCCAGCTCTCGAAATCACCCCTAAGTGTAAAATCTACTTATCTGACTTTTCCAAATCCCAAAAATCCCTTTTAAGTTTAAAATCCACTATTTTAATTATACTTGTATTATTAATTCATTTGCACTTGTATTTTATTTCTAGTTGTATTTGTATTTTATGATGGAAATTTTTCCTTCCAGTATATACTTTTATTAATATTCTCGCGAGCGAGATAATGCGCCGCTCCTTTCGTTAATAAGTAACAAGCGCGATTCTTTAGACGCTCAATATTTGAGCGGCGTGGAATGGTTTTAACTTTTTAATATTTAATAGCTCTCACTCGCTTCTCGCCAGGCCTTGTGAAGAATTCAAAGGGATCCGCTGGGAAATCTTAAAATATGTTTTATTTGTCGTGTCGGTCAAAGGTCGCAATATGTCGATTTTTCTCTATAGGGACTTTATTTTCAATTCAGAAACAATAAGACAATGTGTTTGCAGCCTTTCAATTTCCCTCTAATTCTTATAAATCTCCATTTATTATTTATTATGCCTCCATCACGAAGAAACTTTTTAAGTGGAAACAGCTGGCTAAAAATTCCATCCTCTCGTGGGAATCGCCTCGCATTAAATTTATTTCTGAAAATATTCCATCGCTCATTAATAATTCAACGTGAATTTCATGTTTAATGAAGGAGATATGACTGTCACTTTTTGTCAGTGTTACGTCTAGAAAGCAATGAAAACTCGCCTCTCTTGTTAATATTTTAAACACTTTTTCTCCAGCTCATTTTATTTCCTATTCTTTTGTTTCGAATAAACATACCTCTTAGTGCTATTTTTTTTATTCATAAGCAGCGAGATAGTATAGGTATTTAAAACTATATATGAATATAACATTAAAGTATAATATATTAATGTTTACCGGTTTTCTACGTAAGAGCGACTGGTATGAATCATTTATCAAGTCGAGGCGGGAGTTGAAAAAAGTTCGGTAACCCGAAGCGAAAAGGAAGAGAAAAATCCCTTACGAATCTAATCCCGACGGAATTTATACTTATTATACCTCATATTTATCATCAAAATAAAAATTACAATTAAATGCAATTTTAATTAAAATTATTATTAAAAAAAAAACCCATCGTAAATTTAATGAAATGGTACCTGTTTCATTTGAGTCAGTTTAAAATGATTCGAATTTTTGATAAAATTTACCAAAAATTCTGCAAAATAAAAAAAATAGTTTTAATATTCTCTCAAAATTAATTTTATTAAATGAAAGATTCAGTTACCGATGTCATAGAAGGAAATTTTTAGAATTGAGATCGCTCATTTCAAAATTGTACTTTTCAGTCAAGTTTTCTTCATATTACCTATAACTTTATAAAAATAAAGTAGAAAGTATATTTCAAAGGAAACCATGCAATATTTTCCTTTCAATTCCAGCTTTTCTTCAGAGTGAAAAGTTTGAAAAGTTATGGAAAGTATAAGAAATTCGGGTGAAATTGGTGAAAGTGCAGAGGGAAAAGGAAAAAGAAAATAGGAACTTAGAAATGAGAATTTTTGGTGGAAAAGAAGGATATGGCCGGGACGAAAAGGAAAATGAGAAAAATAGCATCACGTGACGCTGAAAAGTTTTAAACGTGTATTAAAAAACTTGTATGAAGATATTGCAAAGAATATCCTATTTACAAGCGTTTGTTCAAAACTTGTTTTTCACGTAACAACCTTTCCAACAACCTAATTTAAATCTAATTAAAATTTAATTAAAATTTAAATGAAATTGAATTTAAATTGAATACAAATTTAATTTTAATTTAATTTAGATTGAATATAAAATTAATTTAAATAAAATTAAAAATTTAGATTTAAACCTTATTATGAATAGTGTATTCATTTGAAATTACTTTTTTACCTAACTCCCTTCGGTTTGAGTCAACTTTTATTTTACTTCCTTTACAATAGAGCAATATAGATAAGTTTTACGAACAAGTATATGAATCACTGTTTCTACAGAATATTATTTAACGTTCCTCATAAAAAAAAAAACCTAGCAGATAACCTAAATTCTAATCTACTACTAATCTATAGTGGGCACGAGGTGTCACTGGAGGAAGTATGCCACATTTGTCACAAATAACGAAGAAAAATTTCAAATGTAACAATTTATGTGAACATATAAAATTAAACTGCACCTTCTTTACAATTAAATGTAATCAAGTTTGGCATAAAAGATCGTTTTAATTTAATTTATCCGTAATAATCGGTTAGACATTTTATTAAAACTCAAAATAAATTATTTATTTAACTTTATTCAATTTTATTTAATCAACTTCCATTTGATGAATTTGTAAAATTTAAGAATGCTAAAGCGACCCCCTTTTCCAGCTCTCAAAACAAGGCCTATCTATCCACCGCATCTAAATTTATTCAATTTGCTCAACTTATTTAATCAAGTTTCATTTAATAAATTTCTGAAATTTTAAATTTCCTTATGAAGCCGATGAAACCCATTAAAAGTAGATGCGATTTATGGATGTTAATTATACCTGAACTTTTGAATAATAGAGGGAATTAAAAATGAATTTCATATACAATTTAAAAACTCATTTTTAGAAGCGCGTCTCGACCGCATAAAAGTTGCATCTGAAGCCTGGAAATTTGATGATTATAAATTCAGAACGTCCATTTGCGTGCTAAAAAAGAATACAAGATTTCGGTTGTCCCTTGGGGGCAAACTTTTCATCGCAATATATTTCATTCTGAGCAGTGTATTCGATCAAAAGCATTCTGCAGTATGCATGAGTGAATGAGAGATATCGAGAGAGAAGGAGAGAAAACTTGCAATTTTTCATAAAATTATTGGGACTGGTTAGCCGAAGGAGAGACGGGAGTGACCGGCAATTTTTAATATTTAAAATTTAATTTACAAAATGCTACTGCCTCGGAATATATCCGGGGTTCGCTACTGCATTTCTCGCTCTTCTCCCTCCATGCCTTCTTCTGCTCCTTCCTTAAAATATTTCATGCACAAATTTATTTAACAATAGTTATTTGGTTTTATGTTTTTGCTTTTTCATTAGGAAAAAATTGCAATTCTTATTGAATTCTAATGCTGCGGGGCTCACTTTATTTCTTAAAGGATTTTCTACAGATCTCTTTGGTATGTTCTGGTTTAAAAAAAATTATTTCGGAAATAGATTATTTATAAAATCGAGAATTTTTTAACTCCTAAATAAATTTTTAAAATAAAAAAGCACCAAAGAGATTTGTAGAGAATCCTTCCATTTTTTGTTTGAGAGATCTTTTTCATTGTCAGAAGTTTTTCTCGAAAGGGGAAAAATAGTTTGAGAAGTGCACGCCATGCAATGTTAATTTTTAATTTGTGGTCGAGCTTAAGTCGATGCGTTGGAAATGGAAAGCATAAATTATGCGAGCGAGGTATAAAAGAGAGAAATGCTGCAAAGAAATAATTCAATTTTGCAGACCATTTTAATGTTATTGATTGGCGAAAGGGTCGCTGAAATATTAAAAGAGAAGAAGCGTGAAAAAGTTGAGACGTGTTTAATAAAATATCGTGTTTTCTACGTGAACTTCCAACTGCAGTGCATGCACTATGTAAAAACCGCATCACGTGTAAAACTGAAACCATGTTGCATGCAAGAAAATTTTTAATTTACTAAATTATATTCAATTCTCTTAGATATAATTTTAATTTTTTTTCGGCTTCCAAATAGTTTTTTAATTAGGTTAATTCGACCAAAATAAAAAAAAACGTTATATTTTTATTTATCACTTATAAATCATATTGCAATGAAATTCACAAAAATATTGTTTGCAATTGTTTAATTCCTTTAATATTAGGAAATGAAAATCTAAAAAGGAAAAAAATCTGGCGCATGCGCATTTATACCTAGTTTCTTAATTATTGTCGAAATTTAGTGCAACTTAATGTCACTTAGCAATGCACCGTACATTCTAATGAAATTCCCAAAAAGAGTTTAAAAATTGTTTATTCTTTCAATATTAGGAAATAAAAATCCAGAAAAGTGAAGACCTGGCGCACGCGCATTTACGGATAGTTCGTACATAATTCTCAAGTTTACTGCAACTTAATATCACCTAGCAATAAACCGTACATTTCAATGAAATTATAACAGCAGTGTTTTAAATTGTTTATTCTTCTAAGATTAGTAAATGAAAATCCAAGAAGACAAAGGCCTAGCGCACGCGCATTTAGAGCTAGTTTCTTAATTATTGACAAGTTTAGTGCAATTTAATGACACCTAGCAATAAGCCGTATATTTTAATGTAATTCACAAACACAGTGTTTCCGATATTGGCACTTACTACCCTCAGTGAGGGTGCATGAGCGCACACACACACACAAATGTTGGGAAAATGACCCATACATCAGGGGGTGCGCGGCATAGGCCCTGGCATAACTCAGAATATCCAGCTCGAGAATTGACAAGCACTAACATTGTATGTGTTCGCGTTATGTATTTATGTAAATGCAAACCCCATCCCATGTCAAGCCACCCCTTGCACCCCTTTTCCTCTTCTCTCGTTGCAGAGCCAGGTCGTCTGCTATACGTGTGTGTGTGCATGTGTAAGTGAGTGCAAGGCTCTATACATATATATAGTATAAATGTGCATATATGTGTACTCGTGAATAGGAAATGTGTAGCATCGTACTATGTTCGAATGTTCGATGCATAGAGTGAGTGCGTGTAAGCCAAAGGATACGTAGTACTGCATAGCACACACCGATCACATTAATCAGGGGTTATTGCGTGCATTCCTAATCATCCGAGACCCCTAACTATTCCAGATTCTGATTGGTGCATTACTCGGTATTTCCGGTATGCTCGTTCCAATCGAATTCAGGGGTTTCTGTGTTTTCCAGCAGGATCGGCCTCTCACGATGCCCGAGCATTACTCAATTTAAGGGAAACTACATTGGTATAAACAAGTTTCAAAGTATCAAGAATCATTATACTTTTTCGAAAAACATGATCCCATCGAACGGTACTTTTAATCATTATTGGAACATTTAAACATCATTGTTTCTTATAAATCAGTTTTTCAAGATCTCAGTATACTTCTTCGAGAATTTCGATGTTCTTTATTGCTTTTAGTGTCAGGGAAATTGAAAACAAATTATTTCAAACGGTTTGGCACACAATGTTGACCCGTATCAGTAAATCTGATTAAATCTTATGATACGGTTTCATAAGGAGAATTTTCAGTCTTTTGGCACTCTTGGGCAAGTCATGACCGTCATGACATCTTGAGTGACAACTGAAAAACAACATGATGGACTGTTGTAGAGCGGACTTCAATTTATAAGAAAATCTAATCATTTTTAAGATTACCATCGCATTTTATCAACGGAAATGGATATTTTCAAAGAAAAATGAAATTGTTCAAGCTTTTTATAGCTTTCCGCAATACATGCTGTTTTTTCCATTTAAAATATCCATCCGTGTGCCTTTAAATGTTGATTGCAGGATAATGATATTCTCGACATTAGATTTTAATTTCAGTCGTCATTTTGGGGTTCCTCTTGAATGTAGGGTTGCAGAGAGGAGCAGCAAGGATTCGCTTCAAGAGAAGGAGGGCTTTGATAATTTTTTGCCAATGACGGCGGAGACGCGAAATTGGTGTGAAATCGGTTGTCACCCTCCGGTAGTGACTTATTTCCACCCTCCATCTCATCATCGTCCTTACCCTCGTTTTTGACGACAATTTAGCCCTAACCACCTTAATCTTTGTCGTATCAAACAAAATGGCGAACTGAAGATGGCTGCCACTGGTTCCACCCCCAAAATACTATGCATAGTCATTTTTCAGTAGTTAACGTCGTTTCCAAATTTCAAAAATTGTCCCGAGGCACCCAATAACCATCCCTGCTGTTCCCAACTCTAAAAAACAGCCTCTGAAAACCTAAAAACTACTCCGCCGTAAGAAACACAAAAAAATTATACCCCAGTCTTCCGAAAACCACCCACGCTGTTTCCAAATCCCAAAAATTGTTCCAAGCAACGCAATAACCACCGCCGCCCGATAATACTATAAGAAAAATGGTCTCTAGGCACACAAAAGACACCGAATCCCTATCCAACTCTAAAAAATTGTCCTTGGGGAACCAAGGCTTTCAACAATAGAGACTTATGCGAAATGTTTTAATATACCATCCTATCTCTCTTGCTGTCCAGACATCGAATTCAATTTGCCATTAAAATTGGCCGATATGCCAATTTGTTATTATTACTTCGATTGCAAGCTGTCGTTGTTTGAAATTCTGATATTAAATTCAATTTGGCATTAAAATTTAACCTCGCTAGCGTGACAGAATAATCATAAAAGTGAGTTTGAGTAAATCAGTAGGTGCATACATATTATTGTAAATATTGATTGAATCGTTGACTCGTCGTTTCTACGATGAATCATTTTTTTATCAAGTTATTCCCTCAAACCTCTTATCGTGGCTCTAGCTCGGCTGCTAATATTATATTATCTCATTTCTGCATCGTGGTTTATAATTTTTTTCCTCTTGATCTCAAGCTCTCTCTTCTTTCCCCTTCCCTATTTGATGACGATGATGCTTTGCTCGAAGTGGAGCAGTTTTCTCAATCTGAATCTCGCTGTCCAGTAATTTCATTAATTAAGCTGCAGCAAACATCGTGGCTCATTTTCTTCTGGTTTTCTTGCCGCTTCCTATTAAATGGTTAAATGGATTACCCGTCCTTCCGCCGGCTACAAGTTCTTGTCTTAAAATTCTGTGTCGATACTGAGAAAAATGCACAATATTAGCAGATATCTGTCAACGATGAGTTGCAACAAAGGCCAAAAAGGAAACTTTTTTATAGTTTGAGTATAAGAATAATATATAAACAAAAGGAAAGGAAAAAATCGCAAAACTCATAGCTCTTCAAAATTTAATTCACTTTAATTTAAAAAGAAAACAAATTGAAAATCGGACCCAAATTGTAGGCTGTAGATTAGTTTGAACGGAAATAATGCGTTTCGTCTTACTGCGCGGCTGACCAAACCCGTCTATATCTACTAGTAAGCTCACATATACGACTACTTTCTTTGTAAGTATTGTGTTCTGTAGTTTCCATTATCTACACTATCGCAAATAAATATTCACATCGGCACTTTATCGCTAATATAATATAGATAAGAAATAATGATACACAATAACAATAGAATCAGTTAAAAAATAATAATAAAAGTAAACGAAGAAACATGGATAGATATTACGGGAGGGATACGTTGAAAATATTAATTCTTCGAATCTCTTGAAGATTTTATGATTACTGAAAAATTGTTCATCATTAGGGGTGGTTTTCAGGGGTGTTGCGGAATTCCTTACTGCCACTCTGCAGCTGCACATCCATGTTAAGGATTGTTTCACAATTCCTAAATTAAAAATTTGGGCATGTTTTTGCACATAACGTATTTTTAATGATTAGATAGCTTATGAAATTTCACGTTGAATGGCCCATAGTAGAGATATTTTACATATTTTAAATCTGGTCTTTAATTTACTTTAATACAATTTTTAAAAATCTCCATGGGTTCCCGAAGATTCAGTCGTATTAAACCGCCACACTCCCGTGATTTTATACCTCCTATTGACTTAAATTAAAGATAAGACCCGAAAGAATTTGTTGTGTAAATTTAAGACTGTTTATACAGCTTTCCTAGATAGACCCAAGTCGAGGCGGAAAATTCGAGATATTTTTAGTTTTTCTTTCTGTTTCTTAAAAACGATAGAATCGTTGGAAAAAAGGCTCGATGTTCGACGTTGCGGTGTTAACCTGAAGTCTGGAGTTGGGGTTAGGTGTTAGGGGTTGGTGGTTCTGCTGGTGGGAGTGGGTGACGGGAACGGGGGTAGAAGCCTGGTTTTCCGGCCTGTCCCGTTTCCAATATTCTTCTCGTACGGCGTTCCGATCGAATTGTCTGTTAATTGAAATGATTAATTATTGTCTCACCTCTGTTTCACGCTCGCCGGATGTTCAGCGCCGACCGGCCGGCTACTGATTGCTTATTTACAAATAGGAAATTTGAAAATGTGCTGAATCGCGGAATGGCACTCTCACGAGAGCAGCACCTGGTAGGAGAGGATGTGCTCGAATTCGTTCTAGAATTCTGGCTGAGGCTTCAGGGGGCGAGTTGGGGGAGGGAGCAATATTGTAGGATATTACGAATTTGCTATTTTCCGCGGTACATGAATTGAAACTGGATTGTTAATTACTTGCCAATTATCCCACCCGAATCGAAGTAGCGAGAAATCGAAATTACTTTCGTCCGCCAATAAACCCTTTCCTTTTTAGAACCCCCGCCTCCTGCTTTTATGAAAGAAAAACATAAAAAGAGCCGGCAGAGGCAGAATAGGGGCTGTGCTTAAAGTATCGATGGAAAAGAGTTTGTATGATGAAAATAACGGAAGATGATATTTACTCTAGCAATTGAAAGGAATCCCACTGTTTTAAAACCTGTAATTCCCCTTTCACTCAAGTAATTTAACAACGCAAGGATAGTCTCGAATTTCGAAGCGATTATTTTGAATTTCATGAAATGCGCTGATGACGAGGCAGCAGCTCAATGCGAAGATTGTTAAAAGCTTGATTAACGAAGGACCAAGTGGAAAATAAAAAATTCACATAGAACGAACGACAGTACGAAATCATTAGGGATACGTGCCGTTTTGAATTTCTGATTTCCGGTTTTAACTTAGGCGACCGAGATAATGGAAATCTGCTCTCATATGAGAGGCGGGAATACGAAAATGCAATTAAATCGGATATATGCGTACATCGCAGGAAGAGAGATGCTCCACGAATATTTACCAACTGCACCCATCATTAGCATCACAAAGCCTCTTAAACCTCTGAAGTTGATATTGAACAGCTTCAGATGTCCAATATCTTTTCTGGTTGCAATAAAGTAGAAGAAATAATATAGTGACTTAGTGAAAAGAAAAAAAAGACATTATTCACGAATGATCAATAAATGAGAAAAAGTGGTTGTTCGAAGGCCAAACCGTCATTATGAGAAAGGCTTCTTTTTCTTTTAAACATGTTCTGTAAAAGTATTTGTTAGAAGACCAAATCGTAATTATGAGAAAGATTTATTTTTCTTCAAAGCATGTTCTGAAAAAGTAGATTTCAGAAGACCAACTTGTAATTGTCAGAAAGAATAGTTTTCTTTTAAAGATGTTTCGAAAAGCTGGTTGTTTGAAGACCAAATCGTAATTATGAGGAAAGAATAATTTGTCTTTAAAGGATGTTCTGAAAAATTATTTGTTAGAAGACCAAATCGTAACTATGAGAAACATTTATTTTTCTTCAAAGGATGTTCTGAAAAAGTATTTGTTAGAAGACCAAATCGTAATTATTAGAAAGACTTACTTTTTCTTTAAAGGATGTTACGGAAAGGTTAGAAGACCAAATCGTAATGATGAGAAAGATAAAATGTTACTTTTAACGAAACTTGGAAAAAGTGTTTATCAGAAGACCAAATCGTATCCAAAAGTGAATCCACCGAGTGTACACTGAGAAGAATAGACAACCATTTTTCTCAGTGTACATAAGTGAAATGAGCAGTAATGGAAAATAATATCAATTTACTGTCGCCTCGGTTTTCTTGTTTTACCTTCATTCTACGATCTCGGTCTCATCCGTGGTTTTGAACGCATCCATCCAGAAAAGCCGTTAACTTGTGCGTAACGCGAAAACATATGATACGAATAGAGAGAATACCGCGTTCTCCCCGCAGGCTGCGCATAATAGACTTTTTATTTTCGTTCTGAATAGCCTCGCGCATCGCTGACCTGCCATAATATAAATGGAAACGGTATCGGCAACGACACCTGACGACGCGACGCGACGACACTCAACGTTTCGCTCGCCAAATCGACGATGTCGTCTGGAAATAACGTGTCATCTATAATAATAACAGCATTAATTAGACCCTCCCCTCCTTCCCACCCAACCGCCCGACAAATGTATACAATTACAGCTGCATGTCCTGCGATAAATATGTACTGCTTTTTGCAAGAATGAAACTATTTTGGCAGTCACTTTTCAACTCTAAATAATAAAATATGATATTTTCCTGTAGTGGAACATAAGTTACCTATAGAAATTGTACATACCTGAAATAATTCATACAATTTGTTAAGTATTAAACTTATGTAAAATTCGAACCTAAAAGTGTATAATTCGAAATCAAAAAGTATGCAATCGAACATTAACTTAAGTTTTAAGAAAAATTTCAGCTTTTTACCTATTTCCTTCTTTTACACGTTTTCCACTTGAATGCAGACTGAATTAATAGAACCCGATAAGAAAATTTTGGAATGAAAAATCTGCCTTGGATCATTAAGAAATGGAGAATGTAGAGCAGGTTTTCACCTCACTTTACTCAGACCCGAAGAAAAATATTTGGAGAGTCAATGTATGAGTAATTAATTTGCTGAGAATTGAAGTTTACTTAAATTAAAGAGCAGCTTGAGCAGTTTCGTAAGAATCGAAATGCGAGTGAGCTAGTCTCTGAATGAGCTCTCTGGGAAAACGGCTTCTGTGATAACGTTTGCTTTTCATTTAAATATATCACATACATAATAATAACTCGTCTCTCCCCTGCCAAGCCACCCTTTTATACACTCTGCTTTATTAATATTTTAATATAAATGCTAATCGCATAAGATCGCGCGTTGCCGATACGGACCAAGCTTGGGGATCATATAAACACGCTGCAGCTTTTGTAGCGCGTGGTGTTTTTTAATACTGTGAATATACCCTACGTACCGATAATAATAACTTTTAGTGGACGCATTTTCGTCGCGGAAAATGAAAAATAAATATTCCCCTGGATAATAACCTATCACGAGCAAAAGACCAATTTTACAAATAATAACCAATTTTCGTTAAATTTGCATTTTTTTAACACTATCCAATCCTCTCAGTTTAATTTATGGACACAATTCACTCAATGATCCAAATATTGTTGAGAAATATTATTTTTTCCACTTCTTCATTCAATTTTTTATATCAAGGTTGCTTATCCAGATGTCATTAAAAAAGAATGATTGCATAAAACGCAAATAATAATTCAACGCTTATTTGGATGATTTGCAAAGTCACAAACCATTTTCCACTTGGAAGCACCAATAATTGAGCATTACTTTTTCTTTTGTAACACACGAATTTGAAATTTTTGTTATCCTATTGTACAAGATTAATACTTTTATTTACAATTGTTCATGTAAAACCTCTCAACTATTAAAAACCTGAGATTGTATAATAGAAATGACTCATTTTGTAAGAGTTGAATTTAAAATTATTTGATTTGGAAGGTGTCCAATTTTATAGCGACCTGGGAGCTAAACCGGCTCTGATTTTCTTGATGAAAGAAAATGCAGTCAGTATTCGACCGATCTTACAGAACAGTCGTCTACATTTCCTAATGCACTGCAGTTGATTCAAACTTCTGATACGAAATACGCACATGACACTCTGTCGTTAAAGAATTTTTTCAATAGAAAGAAATTGCCAAGAGGTTCGTGCACACGCAAGGTAAATTCTACAATGTGTGCATACCAATAAGCAATGTGGCTTTGATTCTAGGTTAGAGTGGCGGGTTTGAGTGATGAGGGTTGAGGGTTGAGCAAAGGTGGGTGAATCTGAGGCATCCGAGCTACTCGAGCCACCAAGGCTCACATACATATTCATAAAAAGATACTGGCTTTTTCCCTCCCCTTGGCTTACATTTCCGACAGCACTGCTTGCTTTATTAGCCATCGATAAAAACAAAAAAGACGGAAAGAGAAATTGTTAAGAGGGCATTGGCAGCTGTAGTAGTAGTAGTGGTTAGGACTGTTATTTGCATGTAATCCTCAGGCGCCAAGACATCATTAACAAGCATCGTCCCGAAGAGTTTTTTCTTTTTGCTACACTGCAACCGAGCTTAGACGATCCTAAATTTTCCGTGAAAATCACCTCCGCCGTGGGGAATCGAACCCTTGCCAGTTGCGACGCTCCTATTTCATGAGAGCGCAGCTACCACAGGTTGCACGCTTTTTACAAATTGAGGAAAAATAAAGATTTTGAGGGCAGTTAAACGCTTTATCATCATTCTCGGCAGTGTTATATCATTAATTATAATTAACCGCATAAATATGCATTCGACCGTGGCATAATTTTACCAATAACGTAAATTACTCCTGCACTGGGATCCGACTCGTCGGTGCCACTTTGCTGTGCCGCATTCGACGATAATGCGATTAATTGGTATTGCTAATCGCCGATAATTAATATAAATAGATGAGTCCGATTAGTAGCCTCGCGATTCGTCGATGGCGGCATGTACCTACGCCATATATAATTTACTCTAATTTCCCACTATTGAAACTTACAATCATGTCCTCCACGTAATTTCGATATTAAAATTTATCAATGTGAACATAGCTTCCTTATTTTGTTGTGCAAAATGAAACAAAATATTCGTTATTTTGAAAAAAGCTAGAAGGAGAGCAAATAACTTGATTCAGTAAAATAATGGATTATCCTGATGAAATTTAATTGTTATTAATTATGCAAATTCTTTGCAAATTGAACGCATTTTATTGAATCAATTAATTTCTCTCACTGTGGCATTTTCTCGAATAAATGAGATATTTCATTATATCTACAATATACAAATACGGATTTTGGACTTGCATTTTCGGCAAAGAAACAATTAAATTTCAGGATACTAATATTATTATTAATTGGTAAAGAAAAAAGTACATATTCATAATGTTGATTTTTTTCGGCCCATCCTAGCTGTTCAAAACAAAATTACAGTAATTAAAAAAATTAGCTGACAGATCTGTTTAAAGTAGATTCTTCTTTTTTGATGTAATAATTGATTTTAGAATTCGGGAATAAAATGCTTGAATTTTTACAAGCCAAGTATGAAAAAAAGCTTCCAAATAGGGAGAACCGACAATTATTTTTCCTTCTTCTTTCCATTGCTTTTCAATTTTAACCGGGGAACATATCGAGTATATGATATTGAAAAACAGAGCCACTCGTGACTATCGAGTGAGAAGGCGGGTTGGGGTTTGCTAGACTTAACGCATAATTAATTTTCTCAATAATTCCTAATCGAAGGCGAAATCGCAGCAGAAACGATGACGGTCTGAATTCTGCTTCCTCTCCTCCACTCTACTCAATGCCCCCCCCCCCAACCTCACGATTTCTCGCTTCTTTGCTAATAATTATGTGTACGTTAATTAATTGACTAATCGTTATTGCAATTACACCAGGACCTGCAAAATTGTACCTTCGAGCGAGGAATCATTATTTCCTGCGATAATCGCCTCCCCAAACTTTCTCCTGTATAACGATCATTACCCGAGAACAGTGACTCGTGTTATTTCCTAAAGTAATTATTATTGTGCGCGTTTTTCCAATTTTTCTCTTTTATTAATTAATTTAAAATTACGTCATATACTATTTTCCACATCTATTCTGAAATAATTACGCGGCGCCCCTTTTCCAGCACTCAAAATGACAATTTATCCTGAAATAATCACGCATACCCCTTTTCCATATCTCTCACAATGCCCAACTTTATTGAAATAATCACGTAGTGCCCCTTTTCCAGTTCTCAGCATGCCCGTCTATTCTAAAATAATCGCGTGATGCCCTTTTTTCCAACTCTAAAAATTCCGGTCTATACCAAAATATGAGTGTGATGCCCCTTTTCCAATTCTAAAAATGCCCATCTATTCTAAAATGATAGAGTAATGCCCCTTTTCCAGCTCTAAAAACAAAGCACATCCATTCTGAAATAATCACACGCCGCCCTGTCCAGCTCAAGAAACGCCCACATATTGTAATTTTAAGTTATTGAATTGAAATAAAAAATATTTGTTCTTGATGAAATTTATGTATGGTTTAAAATGAGAGGAGATATGAGCATCTTTGTCATATCAGCACATCTCCACTTTAATATGGTGGTAATAATTATAAGTACACCTACTTAGCATTTAAATGCAACATGACTCGAAGGCGTAATAAAACGAAAAAATGAATCCCTTATGGGCGAAAAAAACGGGAGAATCAATTGTCAATTGCAGCTTTGTTGAAAATTAATGACGTATACATTTTTATGTTATTGAATAACAAGAAAGTACATCTGTAGCAGGAAATTAAGATGCTTAAAAAAGGATGAAAGGACGAGTGATTGGAAGATGATTGAGGCGATTAGCGCTCTATTGTGGAAAGCCCCAGGTCACCATGTTCATTGGGATCTTTGAGACTATCGCTATAGTATACAATGCAATACAGAATTTTTTGTAATATCTATAGGTTCCCCAAATCGGCTTTCGTAAATAAAATACTTATTTCATTTAAATTTCCGAAAAATGTAGTGGTTATTTAAATTACATAAAAACTTTATTTACACAAACCAACTTAGCGGACACCTAAATATTTGTTATTTGATTCTGGCAAAAATAAAGAGTTATTTTGACACTAAAAGGCACACTTTGTAGGAATGCCAATTGAGAAAAAAAATAATCGGGATATGCCGTGCCAGGTTCAACAAAAGGCGAAGTAGCGCTTTCATTGGCCGTGGTGTAAAGCGCGAAATAAAAATAAAGAGGCTCGGTATTATTTAAAACGAGAATCCTCAGGGCTCTCTTTCTCCTTTTCACTTTTTTTCTCCTCACACTCCACTCATTCTCTTTTTTGTTTCTCTAACTATCACCCTTTCTCTCCTTAAGCTCCAGACTCACTCTGTTTTCGGCAGCGGTGTCGAGAATTCAGAGCTCTGGGACAAACTGTTGAATAGTGTAAAAAAAATGGATGTTGCTCTCCACGGGGAAGAGAAGCGGAAAAAGGATGAAAAAAGAAAACAAAAAAAAGGGAATAGAGAAGGAGAGAAAGAAAATCGAACAAGCTACCGGCACTTTTCTCCGACACCGCGAATTTCCCTGCCATTGGCTAGAAATATTTGACTGCCATGTCAACCCTTTATTTCAGAAAGGTCGATTGGATTATAATACGATGATATGATGAGAATTTTGATATACGAGTAAAACTTATTTGTCGCAGGATGATGAGTCCTCGTAATTACTTTTTTCCATTAAAAGTAAAAGGCTATTAAAGCAAGGACCGGGCTCTCAAAACAGGAAAAAAATACATTGGGAGGGAGTAAAAGCTCAAATATGATTTCAACTCGAATCGATCGGCGAATCGAGAGGACAGATAGTGATGTAGTGATAGTGATAGTGATAGTGATAGGGCCAGGTTTGGCGATATGCTTTATATATGGATTTAGGTGTGCGTGGATATCGTCTGTGCACTCGCAGAAGGTATCTCCGATATTTATGGGCAATATTTCCGATTCAGCTGCTGCTATCAAGGCCCTTACCAGTGCAATAAAAAACTGGATAAAATTATATCCACATCTCGCCATGAGCTCGACTCCCGCCAGTGCTCACTCGTCAAAAGCGAGCAGAAATTGGGCAAACCAGAACTTCGAGCAGATTCATTTTCGAGTTGATGCTCATTATTTCGCGATATTTACTCTCGATCTTAAAATTATCCGCTACTTTCCGCGAGCAGAAGGGCACTTGAAAATTCTCGATTGAAACAATTTTTTCTATAAAAAGCGCTCTGTTTCATTATTAGTATTATTTTAAATTGATTAGCGCAAAATAATGTTAATAATAGACAACTTGTCAAGAGCTAGGGAAACCAGAATAATGAGCAGATTTATTTTCGAGCAGCTGGTAATTATTGATATTTACTTACGATCGAAAACGGGGGCAGACACACAATGTATTTCAAACAGTGATCTCAATATCGAGGTACTCACCTGAAACAGTAAAAGAATATAATGGTTAGTCATATTGTGACATATAAAAAAATAATAAATATGAATATGAATTTTATAAATACACCAGACAGAAACAATATATTTCCTTCGGCGAAGCGAGCTTGCAATATTAATATAATAATAACAATGGGGCTAAAAATGAAAGCGTAGGACGGGAATATTGAGCATTACATTTATATGAGAAAAACATTTATATGATTTATATTATGAAATATTAAAATTTTATGCTTTGATTTATCAAAAGTATGAGCATTTTACTGCAACATACTTTGAATTAAAAACATATTTAAAAAATTTTACTTGAATTTGTGAGATCAGTCAGCGAAATTAAAAAAAACAGTAAAAATAAGCATTGTTTTGATAAAAATTTGAAAAAGTTTTAAATTATCGAAACGCTCTATTTTCAGCAACTAAGATGAATCCGCAAAAGTTTGAACATTTTAAAATGGATGAACGAGCGACGTGGTTGTTTATTGTATTTTTTCTCAGCCTGCAAGGATGCATCATATCAGAAAAGGGGTAATGCGGCACCAACAACTTTCAAACGTAAAAATTCCAATTTGTTCGGAATTCTTCGCCGGTGGAGTCAGGACGAACCGTGGAAACGAGCGTAATGTATTACGAAACTTTCGAGCAAGACATACTATATTACCCGGAAAGTTTTCCACTCCGGGAAATTTTTAAATTATGGATCTCGGACGCGCCACGCGACGTATGGCGTCGGCTTTTATCAAAACTCCCTCTTTTTAAAAATAAATATGTCGAAAGAAGAAAGGCAAGAACAACTCAGCAGGTATCATTTTACACTTAAGAAAATTTCCATCCTCCGTAAAAAAGTTTCCACTACCCATTTTGAGTGCTCTCATGTCAGTATCACAAGGTTAAAAAAAAAGTGTTGATTTCTCTCTAAATTTCAATGAATGAGAAGTATGTCACTAAAAATAAAAAATTAAAATAAATAGTATAAATAAAATATAACACTCGTGTTTCTGGGGCCAGATGCGCAATAAGGTTCTGCCTAAACTGATAAGAAAACTCTTCTTATATTCCAAGAGAGGCATGTTATATATCTCTCTATTTACATATTTAACCTGCGCCTCTATGTAGATAGACTTAATTACACCTGTAAATCTAGTGCAAAGAATGTCAAATATTTTCCTACTTGTAACAAAATGTTCCACTCACTATATACGTTTCAAACTTTAGATGAATCAAAGATAACATTTTTATTTTCTATTTATTATTTATCTTCCTTGTCAATGTACCATCTTCCATTCTGAATCCTTGTTTGAACTGAAAAATTGTTACTATACAATAAGAGTAGTTTATTAGAGAACACTGCAAATTATTAACAACTGCATTGGCAATTAGGACCGTAGCTTTTGATGCAGTTGTTTGACTTTAGCATTTTTACCCAAATTTGAAACAAAAAATATATCTAGTAATACATTGGTCAAATTTTGCTCTTATTTGCACATCAAGGAAACTTTAGATTACATCAAAGATTTCGTTATCAGCAAAATAAATAACCAATTTCCTTTGCTCCGTTGGGTTAGCGTTCGAATAAATTTCTCTTTGTCCCAAATAAATCTCGTAAATCTCTATCTCGCTGTGTAGGCAAACTTATAATTTTATTTACGATTCCCGTTGTGTGCTTGTTGATATTGGAATGAAGCATCAGAGACATTTCCTGTTTTTAAATCTAAAATTCTTTTTCTGCAACACCCACCCCCAAAGTTGAACTTTTCGATGAATAATACGCTGTGCGGTACATTGGCGCCCTTAAAACATTATCCCACGCCTTTTACAACTCAAAAAACGCCCAACCCACCACAAAAAATCATTCCACGCCTTTTCCAACTCGAAAAACAGTCATCTTACCTCAAATAATATTGCCACGCCTTTTGCAACTTGAAAGACGCCCATCTAGACAAAAATAATCATGCCACGCCTTTTCAAACTCAAAAAACGCCTATCTCACGTCAACAAATCATGTAACGCCTTTTTTAACTCGACAAAAAGCCCATCTCATATTTAGTACTAATGATTCGGCTTTTTCAACTCGAAAAACACTTACCTAAAATAATTATACCCCGCCTTTTGAAACTTGAAAAACGCCCATCCACACAAAAATGATTATGAAACGCCTTTTCAAATTCAAAAAACGCCCATCTCGAGTTAACAAATCATGTAACGCCTTCTCCAATTCGAAAAGCTCTTACCTCAAATAATAATGCCACGCCTTTTGAAACTTGAAAAACGCTCATCTAGACAAAAATAATCATGCCACGCCTTTTCAAAATCAAAAAATGCCCATCTCACGTCACCAAATCATGTAACACCTTTTCTAACTCGACAAAAAGCCCACCTCATATTTAATACTAATGATTCGCCTTTTCCAACTCGAAAACCACTTACCTAAATAATTATGCCACACCTTTTGCAATTTGAAAAACGCCCATCTTAACAAAAATAATCATGCCACGCCTTTTCAAACTCAAAAAACGCCAATTTCACGTCAACTAATCATGTAACGCCTTTCCTAACTCGACAAAAAGCCCATCTCATATTTAATAATAATGATTCCCCTTTTCCAACTCGACAAAAACTTACTTTACCTCAAATAATAATGCCACGCCTCTTACAACTAAAAAAACGCCGATCTAGACAAAAAATAATCCTTGAAAAACGCAAATCTCGCTTTAAGTAATCATCCCATGCCTCGCACTACCCAACAAAAAAAAATAACCCTTAAGGGTCAAATCTGCCTGTCAACTCACAACTCCCCCTGAATGTAAAATCCCCTTTTCCAGCTCTCCCGGCCTCACAAGTCCCCTGAGGGTGAAATCTCCTTTTCTAACTCTCCTCAGCCGCAAAACTCACCCTCAAGTGTCAACCCCCGTTTCTAGCTCTGCTCAAACCCAAAAATCACCTCTAAGTATCAAATCCCCCTGTCCAGCTCTTCCCACAACTAAAAATCATCCCTAAGTATCAAATTGGCTTGTCCAACTCGAAAAACACCCCTCTCAATCGATAAGCTGAATGACATATAATTTCACGAAACCCGGTATAATTTTTCGTTTAACGAGCAAAAGGGAGGGAACTTTTTAAAATTCAAAACATAACGTTCAACTTCTTCGGGGCCACGTAAGTATGAATATACCTTATAAACATATATCTAGTACATATACACAGAGTACGCACCTACACTCGGAAACTAGGCGTATTGGGAAGCGGCAAGGCCATTAACATAAAACATAAAAATAAAACATAAAAATAAAACATAAAACATAAAAAATAATAAGAGCGCCTCTGCTATACTTCTACCCGAATATTCCCGTATATATAAATAAAATGAAGTTTCTAAGAGCATTTATGAAACTCGTTCTCCTAGAACTAACTCTAATAATCGTTCAAACTAATGGGTGCTTTTCCGCGGGTATACATTGCCGATTGCTGACTACTGTCTGTCCACACGAAACCCCGGCTTTGCATCGATAAAACGCACCCTTGTTTGCCTCTTGCTTCTCGCAAAGTGAATGCTTCAACGCTATTTGACACCGTATTTTGTTTCTTGATATACAACAGGGACTAATAATCAAGCATCGATTTCTACGGATGCTTTCCCTGCTGCGGTAAAAAATAATACTAACTTGAAGTGCGGATAAAAAATTGAAAAATTTCAAAAATCTCGCTAAACTCTTTCGTGATTGTGTGTTCATAATTATTAACCAAACGTGATTTTCAATTAAATTTTTAAGTTATCAATCTACCGATAGCAGAGGCATCAAATGAAACAAATGTTGCGAAATGTTCTAAAATACATTATAAAAACATTCTTCTCAGATAATAATTGTAAACATTTTGAATAAGCTATACAATGACGAAATCCTGAGAAGATAATTAAAACAAAAATCGTTCAGCAGGAAATCATCTTCAATGAGAAATATAATTTTTCTGATTTTTTAAATATTAGTTCAACAGATATGCAATTGTCTCAACAAGCGCACCTATTCAGGAAAAATTCCGATTCCTACCGAAAAAGTCTCTTGGTTGTTTACCTAGGGTAATTTTTTTTTTAATACAGTCAAAATAGAGAACATTCAATTAACGGGCGGTTCGTTAATTTTTATTGGCAATGAACTAAACGAGTTCGACCAAACTCCGAATTTCATTTTTCAAGAAAAAATTTCCCACTGCGAGAAAGAGAGCCGTCCGTAACGTAACGATAATGATTATGAGGATGCTGTTACTGGCGAGCGCTTCTTAACGATTGTGTCGCTGAAAATTATTACCTGTAATAACATTTCCTAGTTATTACTATGATTATCATTATTATTATTATCAGCATTGTTATTATTGTTAGTACACTCCGGGCCATAGAATCCCTTGGCGAGAAAATATATTTTTCTAGAGGAAATGTGGCGAGATTTGAGAAAAAAAAAAGTTTGCCATATTATAAGTATTTGAACTATGAAGATTTTTTTATACAAAAAACCCAACTTTTATTCCTGGGCATTTTCTTGTTGTTTAATTTGTACGTCTACAATAAAAAGAATGAGTATAGATGAGAAATAACAAAAAAGGTATTAGTTAAAAAAAAATACATTTATAGAAACGGTATCTTACCGACAAAAGTAAATTTAGCAGAAAAAAAATTCTCTAATGGTAAGAAATTTATAGGGGGCAAGATACACTAATAGCAGCCTTAACTGAATGTTAATTAGAGTCAGAGATGAAAAGTTATCGTAAATTGACGAAATAAAAATTGGACTTGTAAATATGTTTTCAGCTAATATGTATTGTAAATAATCGACCGGAGATTTGTGTCTGACCACAGGTCAAGGTTTCGTGCTGGCATTGCTTCAAAAACAGAAATAAAATATCAGCCTCGCCCAATAATAATAATCTCGTGGATTAAATTAGAATAAGGATGAATTTAAATTAATGAAGTAACGATAAAGATCCAAGATATTGAAAAATTTTGTAGATACGGAAAATTTTCAGAAAAATGTTAGTCTCTGGAGACTCATTGACTTAATAAAGTGTTATTCTTCTAAATAATAATTTGATTCTGTAATTTACATTTTTCTAAACTAACGTTACCACATAATGCTAGGAAAATATTTAGCTTCTGCGCTGAGAAAAGAGATGACCTACATTATGCGACGTCTAGATAAACTCGAAAAACGCCCATTACTTCGAATAATCACGCCACACCTTCTCCAACTCAAAAAACGTAAGTATCACCCCAAATAATGTGAGTGGTCCATTGGTTGAAAAGGGAGAGAAAAACCTGTAGTACAACACAGAGAAACGATAATTGGCCGGTTGTAACTCGATATCAGCTTTTCGCAGTGCACCACGCGAGTTGAATCACCACCCCTCCCCCGCTTCCCTGTAGCTTTCCCGGTCTATTCATTTCGCAGTCACAAACCGGACCGGCCGGTGGACCACCGATTGTCATTATGTTCAAATTCGCCACAATCTTGACAATCGTATCATTTAAGCTTGTTTTATTTGAAAAACAAAACCTTGTTAAATTTCGTCCAGATCCGTCTTTTGGATTTACATTCATGCTCGTATTTATGGCACAATACGAAATTAGAAATAAGGAATACTGAAATGTTTATTTCTTTATTTCATTCAGGCTTCTACTACGTATTTGCGAGAGATCACATTTTCCGAATCATACGCAAATAATGATAAGACGTAAACTGTGTAATTTTAATTTGTCTCAAATATACGAAAGTTTATCTTTATCCCCGGTACTTTAATAACGCTAGGTAAATATGAGTGAGTATTAGGGAAGACTGGATGAGTCTTCTTTTTAATTCAGCCTCCCACTTATAGTAAAGATGATGTGTACCCATTCACAAATCTTTTTTTTCATTGTCAGTATCAACAAATAATGACTTGGACTATCTGCAACTTGGTCTCGCAGTTGACTCTCAGATATAGTTAGGGTTGTTACAGCAGTCTGAATTCGAAATTTCATGACTTTCCAGGTTTTTGAGGAAATTTTCACAAATGCATAAATTGTCTAAGTCTTGTAGCAACCGTGGTAGCACTTCCTAAATTTGAGGGAGTGAAATTTCTCTCTTTATCAGTGAAAGCAAGCGCATATAAAAAAAAACATAAAGAACGAGCTAAATACCAAAATCCTTTTTTTTTCTCCACTCTCCTGAGTGAAAAGAAGAGATAAAATGTTATTTTTAACGGTATTTCGAAAAAGTGGTTGTTAGAGGACCAAATCGAAATTATGAGAAGGCTTTACTCTCTTTAAAGGATGTTTCGAAACGGTGGTTGTTGGAAGAAGTCATTATAAGAGAGATTATTTTTCTTCGAAGGATGTTCCGGAAAGATGTTTGTTAGAAGACCAAATCGTACTAGTGAGACAAATAAAATTATGTTTTCAACGATATTTAAAAAAAATATTTATTAGAAGACCAAATCGTAATTATGAGGAAGATTTATTTTTCTTTAAAGCATGTTCTGAAAAAGTAGATTTCAGAAGACCAACTTGCAATTGTGAGAAAGATTTACTTTTTCTTTAAAGGATGTTCTGAAAAGATGATCGTTAGAAAACCAAATCGTAATTATGAGAAAGATTTATCTTTCTTTTAAAGACGTTTTGAAAGAGTGTTTGCTAGAAGACCAAATCGTACTAGTGTGCCAATAAAATTATATTTTTAACAATATTTCAAAAAAGTATTTGTTAGAAGACCAACTCGTAATTATGAGACAGATTGCTCTTTCTTTTAAAGATGTTCCTGAAGACTATTTGTTAGAAGACCAAATCGTAACTATGAGAAACATTTATCTTTCTTTTAAAGATGTTTCTAAAAAGTGTTTGTTAGAAGACCAAATCGTACTAGTGTGACAATAAAATTATATTTTTAACAATATTTCAAAAAAATATTTGTTAGAAGACCAACTCGTAATTATGAGACGGATTTATCTTTCTTTTAAAGATGTCTAGAAAAAGTGTTTGTTATAAGACCAAATCGTACTAGAGAGACAAATAAAATGATATTGTTAACGATATTTGAAAAAAAATGTTTGTTAAAAGACCAAATCGTAATTATGAGAAAGATTCATTTTCCTTTGAGGGATGTTCTAAAAATATGGTTCTCATAGTAGCAAATCTTAATTATGTTCTAAAATGATTGTCTCAACTTTATTTCGAAAATGTGGTTGTTACACAACCAAATCGCAACATAAGTGAATACACTGAATGCACACTGAGAAAAATGGTAATCCGTATATACGGATGAGGTCGTATGGAAAAAAGTATTTGAAAACTGTATAAAGCTTGTTCTGGCTTTCAGATCATTGAAACTGATTCTCTAATTTCTCGACTTCAGTTATTACTCTGATCACACAACCAACATGGAACTGAAAAGATCTCGGCACCCTTTTTTCTACAGGTGGAGTCATACTGCGCAAGGTTGCTTGATAAAAAAAGCAAAGTAAAAAAGCTCTTGAAATATTAAACCCCATTCGATACGGTTCGCCGCCTAGGTACGAAAATTCGTATCTTTTCCCGCTCGAAAAAAAGCGGGCGGAAAAAGTGATCCCTTTCATTGAAACGGATAGAAGGCACAAAGAACTAAACCTGCGCTCGTGTGTGTCTGTGGCTGTGTATGTGTGTGTGTATTCTATATAATATGCATACTCATACTCAATGTACATCCATATTCGCAATATAAATTGTGGCAGAAGCAGATAGGGTTGGAGGCGGGGGTGGTAGAACGGGTAAGTATAGTTACGATAAATCAAGCATATATCGACGTCCGGCGCGTAGAATTGCAAATGAGCGCGGCCATCTTTAAAATCATGTATAAAATAAGCGTGTATTCCGCGGATACACGTACGAGTATCTGTGAAGCGCGCGTGCGTTCACTTGTGTGAGTATAGAGTATAGAACGCATACAATCTCCGGCAAGGAGAAAGAACTTAAAATGAATAATGTATCGTATATTTAATTCTATATAAGTGTTAGTACACACGGATGTACACAGCGGGCGCTAGCGAAAGAGCCGTGTTTGCTTGTGCCACACCAATCCATTCTATCCAATTCTATCTCGCTCCTTCGCTATGTTTTTCACCGAAGAATGAGCTAGCATATTTTCTACAAGGAGGTCGTGTAACGAATCGATTCGGATGAAAGAACCAAGAATATATAAATATTTCGAGAAAATTCGAGCCTCCATATTTTTAGTCCATTATACATCTATCTTGAAAAATGTCCTTCCTATTTTCTTTAGATACAAATTTCAGAGCATTCATTCAATGAACTCCCGAGTCCATTCAGCTATGAGTTATGTGCGTTAGTGAGAGGAATAAACAGGACTGCCACAGACTGATGTACTTGAAAAAAAAGTGGAAATAGTGACTAATTTAAGCTAAAAAATTATTGAAAGTGGCTACAAAAATGAGCCTGTGATGTCAACAGAGGTCACAGTTGGTAGAATAAATATAACGAGTAATGTTCAGACAAATTGTAATTCATTTTATTACAAACTAAATAAAGCACTGACACTAACTGCCCTATTTATATTTCGATAATTTACATCTGGAAACCCAGAAAATAATCAATTTGAATAATTAAAATTTTATTATTGCAGGCTTCACAGCCTAAAATGCGCTGGTGATTTTTCACGAAAAAAGGATAATAAACTAGAAAGAGATTAATTCTAAACCAAAAAATAATAGTGACTTTTCAAACAAAAAGAATTAAACTTTAACCAAAAATTGAATAATATTTTCATGCCATAGATTACTATAGATTAAAAATTGCATACACGGATGAATGAACTTTTCTTTTTTTTAGATAAAATCTAAAATGCGATATTATTTATATACTTTTTAATATAGTTTAATAAGGGCAATTGCAATGAAAAAAGTTTTCATTCGCCTTTATAATTGCTCACGTAATACTTGCTGTTTGAAAAGCACAAAGTATTTTCTCGAATAATAAAAGTCATTGGACAATTTAAGACCAATTGATTTTTATAAGGCTGTAATGAAGTATGAACATTACCAATCAAAATGCATACATCCAGAGTTGAAATTTCATTCCAAGGTTGAATAACTCCCTGGAAAATAGTGTTGAATTGTATTATTGTTTCTTTAGCATATAAGCGCTTTAGTCAATAAAATTCTAGAGATGTATAATGTATATGTGCGTTTAGAATGTAAACGCATTCAAACTCATATTACAATTTGACATACTTTGTGTCGTCCGAAATCAAAAAGTGTGTAGTGGAAAATGTATCTTATTTTCGAAGCCGAATTCCGAGTTTGTGGTTTTCTAATGGTAAATTTTTTTTTTAATTTTAATTTGTTCAATTAAAAGCTTTTTCAATTGAAAAGTCTCTAATACAATGTTTAAAAAATATTTACTACATTTTTTAAGCACTTTATAATATTAGTGGCATTTATATTATACAAAAACTTTTTTCATTGACATAACTCAAAGTTGATGCAAGAAAATAAAAAAATTCCTTGACTAGAGACAAATCAATTGACCTACAATATTAATACATTTTATTGAAGAGTAAGGAAGTTATAGTCATTTATAATATTAAATTTTTTTTTTTAGTAAAGCTTTTTTCAGTAACATAATTTAACCTGTCATATTAACAGATTTTATATCAACAATTAAGGAAGGTAGGGCCATTTATAATATGTTGAGAATGGGTTTTTAAAACTTTTTTTATACTTTTGTCATTAACATAATACAAAGTTGATATAATAATAAAAAAGACTCTTTGATTCGAGGGAAAATTTGTTCTGTCTCTTGATTGAAAGTTAATTATTATTGATTGAAAAATCTAATATTACATTTTGGGTTAAGAGTTCGGATTTATTGGTTGAAATTTGTATTATTTGGTTGAAAATGCAACTGTTTTGTTGAAAAATCTTCAGTTTTGGATTAAGAATTGAACTATTTTGGTAGTGAATTCAAATATTTTGATGAAAATTAATTTTTCGTTGAAAATTCATATAAGATGGTCAAAAATTTTTTCCCTTGTCGACTAAAAAATATTTTCTGGTGAAAAATTTAACTCTTTTCTTAAAAATTCAAGACTTTTGGTAAGAAATTCATCTTTTTCGGCTGAACTTAACTTTTTTTTTACCTAAAATTAAAATCTTACTTCTTTCAAGTATTAACTATTACATTTTTTTAAAAATATTTATCTTTTTAGCTGAAAATTTTACTACTTTGCTAAAAATTCATTTTTTGTAGATAAAAATTCATCTTTTTGGTTGAAAATTCACATTTTTGGATTGAAAATTCACATTTTTTGGTTAACTACATAAATATTTAGTTAAAAGTTGAACTAGTTTGATGAGATTTAATTTTATTGGATGAAGATCCATCATGTATTTGAAAATTTATCTCTTTTGTT
>CAKNXH010056730.1:18906-34721 GCA_932178445.1 Andricus quercusramuli
ATTTCCAAGTAAATTTTTTAATTCTTAGACAAAAAAGATTAAACTTCAACCAACAACAATTGTGTATTTAACCAAATAGTTGAACCTTCAAGGGAAAAAGACGAATTTTTTTAGAAAAGAAATGAATTTCCATCCAAGAACGATGAATTTTCAACCAATAACTTTTTATACAAAAGAAAGTAATTTTCAATACAAAAGGACGAATTTTCAAACAAAAAAGATGAATTTACAACAAAAGTTAAATTTTCTACAAAAGAATTAAATTATCAAACAAAGAATTGAATTTTCAACAAAAGAGTTGAATTTTGAACAAAAGAAATAATTTTTTACAAAATAGTTCATTTTTCAAGAAAAATAATTAAATTTTCAATAAAATAGTTGAATTTTCAACTGAATAAATAAATTTTGAAGCAAATTGTTGAATTCTTAGACGAAAAAGGTTCGAATTCGACCAAAATCAGTTGCATTTTCAACCAAATAGTTGAATATTCAACCCAAAAAGACAAATTTTCAGAAGAAAGGTGAATTATCGGCCTGTAAAGTTAAATTTTCAAAAAAAAAAGATCGTTTTCAACAAAATAGATGAATTTTTGAGCAAGAAGTTGAATTTCCTTACCAAAAAAAGATGATTTTTCTACCACAAAAAAAAATGTATCCAAAAGAATGAATTTGATATACAAAAAGGCAAATATTCAACAATACTGCTGAATTTTCGACCAAAAAAGATGATTTTAGAACCAAATATTTATCTTTCAACCGAGAAAGATGAATTTTCAACCAAATGGTCGAATTTCCAAATAAAAGAGATTAAACTTCAACCAAAATTCGACAAATAAAAAAAAATCGACCAAATAATTGAATAATTTTCGAACCAAAAAGAATTTTTCAGAAAACAGATGAATTATCAGCCTGAAAAGTTGAATTTTCAATAAGCAGCTCGTTTTTAACTAAAACAGGTGAATTTTTAATCAAATAGTTGACATTTAAAAAAAAGTAATTTTCAACCCTGCATTTACAACCAAATAATATGAAACTTCTACCATAAAAGAAGAATTTTCAATCCAAAAGGATGAATATTATATTCAAAAAAGACGATTATTGTACAAAAACAATTAAATTTATGACCAAAAAAGTTGATTTTTTATTAAAATAGTAGAATTTTCAACCCAAAAATAAAATTTTCAACTAAACAGTCGAATTTTTAACCGAAAAGAATGAAATTTTAAACAAAAAAAGTTAGATTTTCTTATTGGATTCTATTAATTCAGTTCATATTTGAGTGAAAGAAACGAGAAAAACGGAAAGTTTCTTGAAAACAGGTGGAAAAAGAGAACTTCTTTGAAAACGGAGACAAGAGGAGAGTTAAAAACTTCTATTAATTAAAAAAAAATCAGTATAAAGCTGTAATAAAAAATTATTCAATTTTTATTGTTCTCAATTAAATGGTACAATTCTTTCTATTTTTGAATTTCAATTTTAAAACTTGTATTGTGATTAAAAATTAAAACTAAGTGTAGTGAACTTCTGAGAAAAAAGGAAAAAAGCCAATTAGTCTAATTTTTCTTCAAAAAATCACATTTTTCAAATAAAAGTCGAAAGATTTAAGCCCTGTTATTATTGAAAAAAAAGGAAATTTTTATATTTTTTTTACCTGCACCAGTCATATTTTCGCCAGCCAATCTGCCAGATATAACGGCATTATCATAATGCTCGACTCTTCTTCTTCCGAGTTTAATATCGTAAAAACAGGCCGCATCTCCAGCAACCCAGAGATTGCTTCTTGATTCCAATTCCGAATTGACGAGATATCCTCCGAGTGTCGGATGCGTTTCCAATTCCGAAACTTTTGCTAATTCTGTATTAGCCTCGGCTCCTACAGCTACTATTACCTGATCAGCTTCCATCTTTAATAAAAAAAATTTTTTAAATAATTTAGATTCAAATACAAAATATTATGGGTTTGACCAATCGACTTTTGATTGTACACCAGTTACACCACATTTTAAAGATTTCAAAGAATTTCAAAAGATTTCACACAAAATTTCAAAGATTTCACAAATTTTGTAAAAATTTCAGAAATATTTCAATATTTCAAAGATTTTAAAAAGATTTCATAAGAAATCCCAAAAACGTTTTAAAAATTTCAGAAAGATTTCAAAGGTTTTACAAAGACTTCAGACAGATTTCAAAAAAGTTCGCACGGAATTCATAAAATTTTCAGAAACATTTCAAAAGGATTCACGAATAATTTCAAAGATTTCGTAACAATGAAATAAAGATTTTGTAAAAATTTTACAAAGAGTTTAAAAGATTTCACAAAAATTTCAAAGATTTCAAAGATTTTACACAGATTTCGTAAAAGTTGCCAAATTTCAGAAAGATTTCAAAGGATTACAAAAGATATCAAAAGGCTTCACAAAAATTCCAAAGATTTCGTGAAAATGAAATAAAGATTTCAAAGATTTCAGAAATCTTTCAAAAGATTACAGAAGAAATCAAAAGGCTTCACAAAAATTTCCAGAATTTAACAAAAGATATAAAAAAAAAAACAAAAAAAAACAGGTTTTGTATTTCAGAAAGATTTCAAAAGGTTTCACAAAAATTTCAAAGATTTTGTAAAATTGAAATAAAGATTTCAAAAGCTTTCATACAAATTTCAAAGATTTCAGCAAGCTTTCAATTGATTACAGAAGGTATCATAAGTATCATAAGGTATCATAATCACAAAAATATCAAAGATTATACAAAAGATCTAAAAGATTTCAGAAATATTTCAAAAGATTTTACAACAATTTCAGAGATTTTACTGATTTTGTAAAAAGTTCAGAAAGATTTAAAAGACTTTATAAATACTTCAGAAAGATCTCACAAAAAGTCCGCACGGATTAAAATATGTGATAAAAATTCCAGAAATATTTCAAAGGTTTCACAAAGAGTGACATTTTATCAAAATTTCAAAGATTTTGTAAAATTGAAATAAAGATTTCAAAAGTTTTCATACAAATTTCAAACATTTCAGAAAGCTTTCAATTGATTACAGAAGGTATCATAAGGTTTGACAAAAATATCAAAGATTATACAAAAGATGTAAATGATTTCAGAAATATTACAAAAGATTTTACAACAATTTCAGAGATTTTACTGATTTTGTAAAAAGTTCAGAAAGATTTCAAAGATTTTACAAAGACTTCAGAAAGTTTCACAAAAAGTTCGCACGGATTAAAAGAGTTTATAAAAATTCCAGAAATATTTCAAAGGTTTCACAAAGAGTGAGATTTTATCAACATTTCAAAGATTTCACATGGATTTCATAAAAATTGCAAAGATTTCAGAAAGCTTTCAAAAGATTACAGAAGATGTCAAAAGGTTTCACAAAAATTTCAAACATTTCACAAAAGATTAAAAAAATTTCACAGATTTTGTAACAATTTCAGAATGATTTCAAACAGTTTCATAAAAATTTTAAAGATTTGGTATAACTAAAATTAATATTTCAAAGAATTAGTACAGATTTGACAATAATTTCGAAATATTTCATCAAAATTCCAAAGACATAATAAATTTTGTAAAAATTTCCAACATTTTATAAATATTTCAAAAAAATTTCGCACAGAATAAAGAATAAGAATTTCAAAGATTTTGTACAAATTTCAGAAAGATTTCAAAGGTTTCATAAAGATTTTAAAAGATTTCACAAACATTTCAAAGATTTCGCACAAATTTCGTAAAAATCTCAAAGATTTCGCACAATTTTCGTAAAACTTTCAAAGATTTCAAACGTTTCTCAAGGAATTGAAAATATTTCACCAAAATTTCAAAGATTTCGCACATATTTCACAAAAATACCATAACTTCATCCTAAAATAACTTTTGGAAAATTCTAAACACTTGAAGACATTCAAAATGGAAAATTTTTATATTGAAAAAATATTTGTTGAAAAAAATTTTCAAAAACTTGTTGCATTTTTCAAAAACAAATTTTTAAACTGAATTAAAACAAATCAATTTTCGAATTTCTTTTATTTTTTATAGATAGCTTAAAATGTGCTCTAAATGTCCTGTACATATAAAAATGAGATCTCCCTTTAGAGATTCCATTTTTATATTTACAGAACTTTTAGAGGACATTCAGATACCTATACAAAAATTACAGAAATTAAAAAAAAATTGTGTAATTCAGTTTCTAAATTTGCATTTGAAAAATCCAAAAAGTTTTTGAAATTTTTGTTAACACATATTTTTTCAACATCAAAATTTTCCATTTTGAATATCTCCTGAGTTTTTTTAATTTTTCAAAAATTATTCAGGTTTTTATTTCAACACCTTAGAGAACAGATAAATTATAATAAAATACAATAATATGCAAATTGTTTTTTTTTTTAATTTTTAATTACTTGTAAAATTTAATAAAAATGTGTCCGTATTCAAGAAAAAACTTGTGTTTTCGAGTATACAGTATTATTTTTGTAATTTTCTATTGTATTTTTAAAAACGTTCAAGACTGTAGAAAATGACAAAAATATTTCTACTTAAAACAATTTTTTTGCTAGAATTTTGACAATTTTACCACAAATTTAGAATAACAAATTTTTACAAAAAAAAACATTTTTACATTGCTACACTGAATTGTGTTTCACTGTGTTTTATTGTGAAAATACACTTCCATCAAAGAATTTCAAAAGATTTCACAAATATTGCAAATATATCAAAAAATTTCAGAAGATTTAACAAAGGTTTCAGAAAGATTTCACAAAATATTTCAAATATTTCAGAAAGATTTTCTATGATTATACTAGAGACCACCAGTTTTAGCTGGAATTCAGAAAATTTTACAAAATTTGATAAGTACATAATTACAATTTTTTACAAAAAATTATAATTTCCACAATGTACTTGTAATTTAATGTGTTTCATTGGAAAAATAAATTTCCATCAAAGAATTTCAAAAGATTTCATTAGATCTCACAAATATGTCAAAGATTTCACATTTTTAAAAAAGATTTAAGGAAGATTCGAAAAGATTTCAGAAAGATTTCAAAGAAATTACACAGTAAAACACAATTACAACGAAGTACAATAATATGCAAATTGTTTAAAAAAAAGTTAAATATTGTAGAAATTTGAAAAAAATTTGAATTTGAAATTTGAAAAAATAAAATAAAAAATGAAAGTTAATAACGAAGAATCTTCTAAAGGGGAATGTCATTACAAAATACATTATTTTCCTTAGAACGCATCCTTTAAAAAATAATTGAAAAAAGCTTGTAGCTCTTTTTTGAGTGAATAACTTTTGTCAGATTATTTTTTTCGTAGCTTGTGTCGTTTGTCAAAAAATTTAATTTTTTTTTCAATGCTGTTTTTTACGAAATTAAACAAAATGGACGCCTCCGATTAAAAAGTGATTATCAAAAAATGTGTAGATCTTTTTTTAAAAGCACAATTTTCGTTTTCTCATCTTTTTCGTATCTTATATAGTTTGACCAGAAAATGGAATTTTTTATTTTCAAAATTTTGAATTGAATTAAATTTCGGAATGTTTAAAAATCTACATTTTGTTTTAGACTTCTTAAAATATTTATAAATTTTTTATTATTTTAGAAACTTTTTCATAACTTGTATATATTTAATGAAATCAATCAAATTTTTCATTAAATTTTTTTACAATATTTTGAAATAGACAAAAATTGCTTACAGAATCTTCGAGAATATGTTTTAATAATTGTGTTAATTGTCAATTTTCTTAGGAATCACAATAAGCACTTTTCAGTATTATGAAATATTTTGTACTTTTGTTAAAATTTCTCAATATATCTTAAAGTTATTTACAAATGAAATTGTTTTTAAATAAAAGAATTAAAATTGTAACGTTCAAATTGTAGATAGTTTGATTTTGTAATTATTTGAAGATCATGTGAAATTCATAAAAATGTTTTAAATTAAATTTAAAAATGTTCAAAAATCTACATTTTGTTTTAGACTTTCTGAAATATTTATAAATTTTTTATTATTTTAGACATTTTTTCATAACTTGTACATATTTAATAAAATCAACAAAACTTTTCATAAAATTTTTTCACAATATTTTGAAATAGAAAAAAATTGCTTATAAAATCTTCGAGAGTATGCTTTGATAATTGAGTTCATAATCATTTTTCTTAGGAATCATAATAAACACTTTCCAGTATTATGAAATATTTTGTACTTTTAAAAAATTAATTTTTTAAATACTTCTCAATATATCTTAAAGCTATTTACAATTTAAATTATTTTTAAATAAAAGAATTAAAATTGTAACGTTCAAAGTGTAGATATTTTGATTTTGTAATTTTTTAAAGATATTATATCAAATTATATAATATCATATGATTTCAGAGAAGTGTGGTAGCTAAGTTTTAACAAATTTAACTGTTGAGGACTAAAGTATTTGAATTTGAATTAGAATACAATTGTAATTATAATTAGAACTCAGGTTTAAATTTTGTTAAAAAAAAAAGTTGTGTGAAAGTATTGAATAATCTACATGTATTAAATTGAATCTATTTCAACTGTGCAGTTAAACAATTTAAAATTTAACTAATTTAAAGTGCAAAAATAAATTTTTTTAACTTTTATCAATTTTATAGTTAAAATACTTAGATTCAATTATAAAAATGTAAATCCACGTTATAATCTGCAATGCTTTAAATTGATGAATGAATCAATAAGTTTTTCAAAATTTAATTTTATATAATTTTAATCATTTTTAAGCTATGAACATTAAAAGTTTGACCATTGAAATTTTCCTCTTCAAAGTGAATATTTTCCAATTGAGAAGTTATATTATTTTAATTATAATTAATTCCAAATCAATAATTGTTCAATTGTCATTTATGTATGCACATTTTGTTTTTCAATATATTTTTAAGAATTATTTAAAAAATTTCTTAGATCAGAAAATGATGAAAATTTGTTTTGGAGGAATATGAAAATAACGTATTATTTTAAGATCATTTAAAATTCATAAAAATGTTTTAACTGAATTTCAAAATGTTCAAAAATCTACATTTTGTATTTAAATCCAACCAATAGGTGAAGAGAGAATCGGCTTCAGTTTTCGAGATATAATCGCAACCTCTCTTTTATGATAGGATTAACAAAACAAAAAAACCCTCAAAACGGTAGAAAATTACAATTGTAGGAAAGAACTTATCTTTCCTACAATTGTGACACTTTTACCGAATTTAAGAATTACAAATTTTTACAAAAAAGTACAGTTTTCATATTGTTATACTTTATTGTAGTTTACTGCGTTTTATTGTGAAGATACATGTTTACCAAAGGTTTTCAAAATATTTCAAAAAGATTTCGAAAATTTTCAGAAAATTTCAAAGATACTGCAAAAATTTTAAAGATTTCAAGTTTTTTTCAAAGATTTAAAAGATTTGACGAAGGCTTGTATACCAGATTTTAATTGATCAACCCCTTAGATAATAAAAATTAAACTCACGACTTCGTCTCCAGAAAGGGTGAGCATTAGTTTTCCATTTTTCACTTCAAAGTCCTTTACTTCCGTATTACCTAGACAACTCACTCCAACTTCCGTGGCTTTATTCGTCGTCCACTCACTGAGATATTCAGGAAGCACTTGCGCCATTATGAACTTTTCCTTAAAAATTTGAGTTACTTTCTTCTTCTCACGATCCACTAAAAACAGTCAATTTATCAAATTTATTTTAATTTATTCATTCACTCACTTCAAAAATAAAAAATAGTGTAAATAATATAACGAATTAAAAAAAATCGTGTCAAAATAGTGTCATAAAATTTTGCAAGTATTAAAAATGAACAATGTTTATTTAAAATGTTATTCTTTAGTCTATGAATTATAAAAATTCCTTTTTATTTGTCACCTTTCTTTCAATTTTTTTAATTAAAAATAAAACTGTATGGTTGAAAATTAATCTCTTTTTGTTGAGGATTCAAGTTTTTTGTTGAAAATTCGTCTTTTTTTGGTTAAACTGTTTTTTATTTAAAGTAAAATTATTTTTGGTGAAAATTAGTATTTTCAGGTTAAAAATTAAACCGCTTTGTATAGAATTCATATTTTTGGCTTGAGAATTCAACAATTTGATTGAAATTTTGTTTATTTCTTGATTAACACATCTTTTTTTAATTCAAAATTCAACCTTCATCCTTTTGGTTTGAAAATGTATTTCTTTCTGTAAAAATTTTATCTTTTTTGGTTAAAAATGTAACTGTCTGGTTAAAAATTAATGTTTCAGTTAAAAATTACTTTTTTTGTTGAAAATTCAACTGCTTTTTTGTTAATTCGTATTTTTGGCATGAAAATTTAAAAATTTGGTAAAAAATCTAGTTATTTCTTTGAAAATTGATGCACTTTGCTTGAAACTCGCCTTTTTTGGAAGAAAATCAATTTTTGGTTAAAAATGCAACTATTTGGTTGAAAATTTTTAGGTGAGTATTCAAGTATTTTATAGAGAAGTCTTCCTTTTTTTGGTTAAATATACCTGTTTTTCATTTTTAATTTAAATCTTTTTTTTTCAATATCAACTATTAAATTTTTCGTTGACAAATCATCTTTTTAGATTGAAAACTCCAACTCCTTAGTTTAAAAGTTGAACTAGTTTCTTTTAATGTTCATTATTTTGGTCAAAGATTTATAATTTTAGTTACAAATTCGTGTTTTTTGTTGGTTAAAATTAATATCTTCAACTGAAAATTTAACTATTTTGTTAAAAATTTAACCGTTTGATTGTAAGAAAGCTTTTTTGTTGAAAATTCATATTCACGGGTCGAAAATTCAACTGTTTTATAGAAAATTCGTTTTTTTGTTGTTTGAAAATTCCATAATATAGTATAAAATTGATTTTTTAGAAAATTCATTATTTCACTGAAAATTATTTCTGCTCAATAAAAATATAAGTACGCCATTTTTTGTTAATAATTGATCATTTTTAGCTTGAAAAATCATCTAATTATTTTTTTAAATTAAGAAACAATAAATATATACTAGAAATTAATCAAATAAAATTTGGATTAAAAACACATCCATTATTTAAAATATTTAGTTGAAAACTTATCAAATTAGTAAAAAATTCGTATTTTCTTTTAGTAAATTAAACTATATGGTAGAAAGTATATGTATTTGATTGGCACTTCGTCTTTTTCGGTAGGAAATCAATTTTTTTGATTAAAACTGAAACTTTCTGCTTCAAAATTAATTTATTTTAATTGAGGATTCAAGTCTTTTGTTGAAAATTCATCATTTTTGGTTCTATTTAACTGTCTTTTAATAAAAAAAAAATTATTTTTGGTTTAAATTCAATAATTTGATTTAATTTTTGTTTCATTCTTGCCTAAAAATTTTTGTTTAAATGAAAATGTAACTATTTTGTTACACATTCATCTTTTTGGTTTGAAACTTTATCTCTTTCTGTAGAAATTTCATAATTTTTTGTTAAAAATGTAACTGTCTGATTAGGAATTATTCTGTTTTAGTTAAAAATTAACTTTTTTTGTTTGAAATTTACATTTTCGGGTTGAAAATTCAACTGTTTTGTGAAAAATATATGTATTTGGTTGACAATTCGTCTTTATTGGTATAAAATTCATTTTTTTTATAAATGCAACAGTTTGGTTGAAAATTAGTCTGTTTTAGTTGAGAATTCAAGTATTTAGTTGAAAATTCGTCTTATTTGGTTAATTCCAACTGTTTTTTATTTAAAACTAAAACCTTTTTTGGTTCAAATATCCACTATTACAATTTTTGGTAGAAAATAAAACTTCTTGGTTGAAAATTCAACTATTTGGTAAAAAATGTAAGCTTTTGTTGAAAATTCATCTTTTTAGTTAAATTCAATTGCTTTTTATTTGAAACTGAAATCTTTTTTTGAAAATTTAACTATTTGGTAAGAAATGTATGTACTTTGTTGGAAATTTGTTTTTCTAGTAGAAGATTCGACTATTTGGTTACAAATTTATCTATTTTGTTGAAAATTTGTCTTTTCTGGTAGAAAATTAATTTTATTGGTTAAAAAATCATTTACTTGGTAAAAAATATATGTATTTTGTTAACAATTCATATTTTTTAGTAGAAAATCATTTTTTTAAATGAAAATGTATGGTTGAAGATTACACTGTTTTGAGAATTTAAGTACTTTGTTGAAAATTCATCTTTTTTGTTTAAATTCAACTCTTTTTTATTTTAAATTATAATCTTTTTTATTTTAAATTATAATCTTTTTTATTTACGTAAATATTAAATATTACATTTTTTTGTGATTATTTGTATTTTCAGCTTGAAAATTCAACAATTTTGTAGGAAAATCAACTTTTTTGTGGAAAATGAATATAATTTGTTGAGAATTTATCATTTTGGTTGAAAATTTAACTATTTGGTTGAAAATTCAGCTATTTTGTTGGAAGTTCATCTTTTTGGCTTGAAAATTCAACATTTTGTACGCCCCTAATCAGCGATGGAGATCATTTGTAGCAAACTATTGGAAAAGTTCAATAATATTTTTTAAAGGACTATTACAATGAACATTCATCTTTTTCGTTCAAAACTGTATCTTTTTCTGTAGAAATTTCATTTTTTTGGTTAAAAATGTTACTGCCTGATCAAAAATTAATGTGTTTCGGTTAAAAATTAACTTTTTTTGTTGAAAATTTACATTTTCGGATTGAAAATGCAACTGTTTTATAGAAACTTTGTATTTTCGGCACGAAATCTTTGTCATTTGTTTCAAAATTGATGTACTTTGTTGAAAATTCGTCTTTTTTGGTATAAAATCAGTTTTTTAGTTAAAAATGCAATTGTTTTGTTGGAAATTAGTCTGTTTTAGTTGAGGATTCAAGCAATTTGTTGAAAATTCGTCCTTTTTGTTTAAATATCAACTATTACATTTTTTGGTAGAAAATTAATCTTCTTGGTGGAAAATTCAACTATTTTGTGAAAAATGTATATATTTTGTTGAAAATTCGTTTTTTTTTTTTGGTTAAATGAAACTTCCTTTTATTTAACATTAAAATACTTTCTTGAAAACTCAACTATTTGGTAAAAAACTGTACGTATTTTGTTCAAAATTCGTCTTTCTAGTAGAGAATACAAATATTTTGTTAAAAATGTATGTATTTTGTTAGAAATTCATCTTTTCTGGTAGAAAATTAATTTCCTTGTTTGAAAATTCATCTATTTGGTAGAAAATGAATCTTCTAGGTTAAAAAGTCAACTGTTTGATGGAAAATATATGAATTTAGTTGACAGTTCGTTATATTTAACTGTTTCTTTATTTAAAATAAAAATCTTTTTTGGTTTAAATATAAAATATTACATTTTTATTGGAAATTAGTATTTCTAGGATGAAAATGAAAATTTGTTGTGGAGAATTCGTCTCTTTGGCTTCGAAATTCGACAGTCTTGTAGAAAATTCGTTTTCTTTTTATTGAAAAATAGGTTTTTTGGCTGCAAATTCAACTATACGATTTTTGGTAGAAAATTGATATTTTAAATTAAAAATTCAACTACTATTTGGTTGAGAAGTCATGTATTGTCTCAAAAAATCGTATTTTTTATGAAAAATTAATCCTTTTGGTTTAAAATTGAACTATTTGGTAGAAAATGTATGCATTCTGTTAACAATTCTCAAATATTCTGTTGAAAATTCCTCTCTTTTGGATATTCAACTGTTTTTCATTTAAAATTACAATCCTGTTTGATTTAAATATTAACCATTACATTTTTTGGTGAAAATTATTATTTTCAGATTGAAAATTTAACTGTTTTGTAGAGAATTTGTCTGTTTGTCTTGAAAATTCAACAATTTGGTAGAAAATTGAACTGTTTTGTAAAAAATGTATGTAATTTGTTGCCCGAGGCCTGAATTTAATCCAAAAAAAAACGTACGATTTTGAGCTAGAGAGCAGGCAAGTTCAGATCCCAGAAATCCTCCTCCAATGATAACAATGTTGCGAACATTTGGATTATGTACATTTTCCTCCAACTCGAGAAAGTCGTCTAACGTCCTGTATGGAAGAACCTTCCTCTTCACTTCATCATCAGCTGCCTCAAATACTTCGAGATTTTTCGCCGTCGATCCTAAACAAAATTTAAATAAAATAAATAAACAATAAAAATACAATTAATAAATGATTAAACTGGGATTAAAATAACTTACCAGTTGCGAGGAGACACTTATTGTACTTAATTTCATGACCATCCTCGAGATACGCAATTTTTTTATTTACGTCAATTTTATTCACCTTCCAACCACTTGCAACTGCCACTCCTCCATTTTTTAATCCATTCAATTTATCTACTTGCGTAAAAAATTCAGGAGGTTCGTAGAAAAAGCTGTTCAGATTTGAAATAAAAATATATTTTTTATTGATAAAATTTTAGGCCTTTTCAGGGTGTCTACTAATTTTCGCGCTACAAAATCCCGGTTATTTCCCTATTGTAAATATAAAATCTAATCTTACTAAAAGCATCAATAAAGTACAAAAAAATAAAACCATTTTTACAGGAATTTACAAATAAATACAATAAATTACAACCAAAATTACAGGAAAGTACAATTTTTTTATTATTGAGACGAATTTTGTACTTTTTCGTATTTTTTGTACATTGTTGTTGCCAAAAAGTTGTTCTTTTTTGACCTCGGATGACAAATGTTAAGAATATTGCAATGAGATAATTTTAAATTAGTTTTTTTTTTAATATATAGCAATCGAACAACTTTTCGACTGCGAATAAAAATTGAACAATTGAGAAAGAATCACGGTCATTGAAATTCAAAGATTCGAACTCTTAAAGATAATTTTTCTTCTTTAGAAGTTATAGAAACTGAACTGCAAATTAAAGCACTCAAAGTGAAATACGTTTTTAAAACGCTATCATTTTAAATTCTATGAATTGAATAATGGATCAAATGATTTATAAACTTTCAAAATTATATAATTTTAAGTAATTTTAAATCAGGAACATTAATTTATACGTTAAACTTTGTTTTCAAATCTTTTTAAATATTCTCTCAAAAATTTGTTTTGAAAAAGTTATTTACAAATTTCCCAGGAATCTAATAATAATGTTATTATCTTGGAACTCGAATTTCTCCTACAATTTTTTGAAAATCCTACAAAAGCAAAAAATATTAGCTTAAAATAAGAGGTTCTTTTTTGAAAATTTTGACAATCTTGTTAAATATTCTTTTTCAATTAATGTTTAAAAAAATGTTACTTTATCTAGAAATTATGATACAAATTTTTTATTCATCTGAAACCTTTCAATATGCTTAAAAAACTTATAAATTTTGTTTAGAAAATTTCGAAAATCTACATTGTGTTTCAAATTTTTTGCAATCTTTTCACATTTTAAATTATTTTGGAATATTTTCACAACAATTTTTGAAAATATTTTTAAATATGCTCTAAATTTATTTTTTTCACAATAAAAAATCTTTAAAGATTCCTAAAAAGCTTCAAAATTAATTTCAAAATCTTCAAAAACCTAAATTTATTTCTTTATTTTTCGAAATCTTTTTCAGTTTCAAATTAAGATTGGATCTTCGCAAAACTTGTAAATATCTCTTAAACTAACTCAACTTTTTTTCAAATTAATAATTATTAAATTGCTATTTATGCATCAAAATTAAATAATTTTACTCGCATATCAAGAAATTATTAAATAAAACAATTAAAATTGTAACGTTCAAAGTTTAAATTTAACACTCTGAAATGTTAACGATTCAAGGCTTTCGATTTCAAATATTTCAGTTTAAAATTGTTTAGTTCCTCCTTAATTAAAAAAATTCAAATTAAATTGCTAAAAAAGGAATATTTTAGACTAAAAAAATATTTTAATACGATTTGGAATTGAATAAGAGCTTTTAATTATTAATCTATTAATTTGAAATTAGTTAAACTTGAAAAATAATTTAAACAGAATTCATGGCGAATTCAACAGACTTTAAGTAAATTGAAAACAAATTTTTTTTTCAAACCAAAGAATTAAATAAAATTCGAGTGAATTCAGAGAAATTTAAGTGAAATTAGAAGGATTCGATGGAATTCATAAAAATTTAAGGTCAGTTTAAAAAAAATTCAAGTACATTGAAAAAAATTCAAAAAAATACAATAAATTCATTAAATTTGGAATTCAAAAGGATTTTATCAAATAAAAGTTTTAATAAATTCGAATCAGTCGACAAAATAAATCTAAAATATTCCACTGATTTGAATAAAATTGTAGTGAATTCAGAAGAATTCCAGGGATTTCAAGAGACTTTGATGAAATTTTTAAGGATTTGAATCAAAATAATTGACCAAAATTTTAAAAATCAAAAAATTTCCATCGGATTTGGTCAAATGGGAGTAACCAGAATGCAGGGAAAATTCAACATAATTCAAGTGAATTGAAGAAAAGTAAAAAAAAAACAACGAATTAAATAAAATTCGAGCAAATATAGAGAAATTTAAGGGAAATGAGAAAAATTCGACGGAATTCATAAAAATTTAAGTAAATTGAAAAAAATTCAAAAACTCTTTAAATTTGGAATGAATAGAGATAAGATCCAGGTAATTAAAAGTATTTTATAAAATTCTCGGATTGAAAATTCAATTTTTTTTTGTAGAAAATTAGTCTTTTGCCTTAAAAATTCAACAACTTGGTAGAAAATTCAATTATTTGGTAAAAAATTTAACTAGCTTGTAAAAATTCGCCTTTGATTGGGAATTAATTTTTACATTGGGAATTACCTTTTTATTGAAACTCGATATTTTTAATTTAAAATTGATATTCTTTAGTTGAAAATTTAACTGTTTGGATTAAAATTGACGCTTTTTCTCGAATTCTCGTATTTTTTGGTAGAAAATTATTCTTCTTGGTAGAAAATTCATCTTTTTAGGTTGAAAATTCAACTATTTGGTTGAAAATTAATGTATTTTGATAAAGTCTCATATTTTTTGAAGAAAATTATTCTTCTTGGTTAAAAATTTATCTTGTTTTGGGTAAAAATGCAATTGTTTTATTGAAAATTAACCTATTTTAGCTGAGGATTCAACAATTTTCTTAAAAATTCATCTTTTTTGTTTAAATCCCTTTTCTGACTTTGAAATTAATTTTTTTTGTCCAATATCCGCTTGAAAATATAGCAATTAACAATGAATATAAATGTAACTATTCCATTATTGATTTAAATTTGATATTTCTCATTGAAAATTGATCTTCTCTAATTCAAAATTCAACTTGTTGAAAATTCATATTTTTTCGAAGAAAATTATTCGTCTTTACGAATTAATATTTTTTGGTTAAAAACGCAATTGTATTATTGCATATTAATCTATTTAATTGAGAATTTAAATATTTTGTTGAAAATTCATCGCTTTTGGTTAAATCCAACTATTTTTAATTTTTAATGAGATCATTTTTTTGTTGAAATATCAACTACTACATTTTTCGTTGATAATTCATCTTTTTAAGTTAAAAATTCAACTCCTTGCTTAAAAGTTGAACAACTTTCTTGAAAAGTTAATTTTTTTGGTTCAAGATTCATAATTTTAGTTGAAAATTCGTTTTTTTTGTTGTTAAAAATTAATTCTTTCAACTGAAAATTCAATTATTTGGTACCAAATTTGTGTTTTTTATTGCAAATTAATTCTCTTAAATAAAAATTTACCTGATTCATTTTTGGTTGAAAAATGATTTTTTTCAGTTTAAAATTCAACTATTCAGTTAAAAAATTTTAGAAACGAAAAAAAATATATAAACGAATCAAAGAAAATTTGGACTATCATCACATCCACTGTTCAAACTATTT